>JAAMPD010002902.1:0-12396 GCA_025266255.1 Trissolcus basalis
GTAACAACGCGTATCAAAACCGTCCGCCTGTACTTTCAGTATCCAAGTACGATGGATTTGCATGAAAATGAAAAGTGCATTTTTGTTCTTTCATACCTGATCGGAGTACAGTGTCCGATAACAAAATTTACAACGGATTACCAAAACGACCGGGTAAACATGAGATTATTTTTTGTCTAAATTTTTGTCCCTGTGTAATTATTTCTGTCTGAAGATAAAAAAACGTTGGGTTCGTTTTTTGTTGGTTAATTGAAATATCTTTGGAGACCGCTTGATCGGAACATTTTTTCCGTTTTGGTACGAATAGTTTACTCTTTGAACAAGCAAAAGGTTGATTTTATCTTTACAGCTTTTTCGGATCCAAATTCGGCAGGTCAAAAACAAACACTTTTGACACAAAAGGGATGTACCGTATGTTTGTTTACTTTTCAAACGAGCTACGTGAGACCGAGACGAAAATACGCGTCAGGTGATTTTTGAAATCGATCAAAGAAACAATCCAATTACAGTAGCTCGGTTTCATGATTGATTATTTCATTGTTAAATTTGGAACCTTCGAGTGTCACAACAAGTGTAATTTCTTTACAGCATAAATATTGCTTGTTCGAAAATTAAAAACAGAAATGAAAAAAGGTTCCCAGGGACCCAAAAAAGTATAATGAAAAAAGAAAATAAACATTTTGTCGAAAGGGGGAAACATTTTTTTTTGTCACTAAGTCTGGGGGTCATAAAACTGTACCATTTGTTTTGTGAACACTCCGTTAATCCTGAAACCTGAAAAAAAACTGGGTCGACTTAAAAAAATATGAAAAAATGTATTTCGATAAGAAATGGGAGTGCTTTTTGACAAGAGCCGAAATGTGGACGGCAATTTCACGCAGGCGGTAGATTGGCGCGGGGACGGCGCGAGTTTTGCAAGAAAAATAACGAAGAATGATCCGAGCGAGACGTTTCATGAAATACGAAGTCGCCCGAAGGTGTTGCGAAAAAATGCACTCACGATTCCGTTACACTTGTGAACATCGTCGTTACGTAAAAAGCGCATACACCTTTAATAATAATTGACTTCCGTTTCGTAATTACCTAATACGGTAATAAGACGATCAATTAACACAGTAGAGAGTTCAAAAGCATCGAACATTCATGTTACACAAAAATTTTGTTTCCATTTCGCGCACGCTCGTATTTTGATTCAACTTTTTATAATCTTCCAATCTGAAATTTTATACCTAATCTCCCATCTTTTTTTTTTCTAATTAATTTTTCTGTCTCCTAAATTTAATTGTTATGATTTGAAAAAACAAACGTTAATACATTTCTAGAGAATTTTTTTTTAATTTTAACAAATTTACTTCTATTTCTTTATTTTAATTAAAAAAAATTAAATTGTTCAAATGTCAAATTTCGGGATCGAAATGAAATGAGAAATACAAAATTGTATATTTTACATTACCCCCACTCCAAGTTGTGATTCCAGTCTGCCCCCAGTCGATGAAAATTTGAATTAACGTAATCTAACGTTGCATAAAAAATTGTACCGATAAATTGAAGCGATACTATCTATCTTCGGTGCGAATTATTATCCTGCTTAGGATTCCTCATGATAATGAAAGTTTTTAATCAGGGCGCAAACAGGAATGCGTTGCTTTTTGTTACATTTCAAGTTGTCGGATTGGGAATTGATTAGCATTCAGGTTGAAAAGTATTACGATACACCAAAACAAAAAAGTCGATGATTTATTTATAAGTTGATATATATAATATGCTAACGCGATGTTGATATAGAATCGTTTGTATTCAACAAGTGGTTCGAAAAAGTTATAAAAAATAAAGCAAAAAAAAATTTTAATAAAACTACCGAGTAAAAATGAACTTATAAGTGACATACATGTCATACGGTCGCAAACATATGTGTCACATATATGGGGTCACATACGACATATTTATAACTATGCTCCGCACAAATAAAAACAACATGAAAAATATACTTTTTAATCTATTTCAAACGTTTTGATTTGACACAAAACTGTGACATAAATTTGATATCACTTTGACATAAATGACATAGGTTTATCAATTGGTGTTATCACTATATATTTATACATGTCTAGAAAAAACACTTTCCAAAATATTGGCAGACAAATAGTAAACAACGACGGTGACAGAGAGATATGTGACTTATAAAATATCGACGGGCTGACGAGGGTCGCTTATATGGAAGCAACAACAGGTGTCACGCGTGTCTTGTAGCGACCACTTTTCATAGGATACGCACGTGGAATGATTACCAAAAGAGAGCCAGTCTTTTGCGAAGGTTTGAAAAGTCATACGGCTCTCATAAAGCCCGCGTATGTCGAGGCCTCGAAAAAAAGAATTGAGGACGTGCGGATGGACATAACACTGTTATAAACGAGGCTTCGGATTTGGGTACAGCGAGTGGCCGCGAAATGGTCCTATCCCAATTTCGGGCGGGCACTTACGCGCAACCGGTATTTATAACCAGGCCGGAGCTCGCTTTTTCAGCCGAACAGTATGTAAATTTATATTGAGCCCCTTACTAATGAGACTATCGCGATAAAATTGTGTATCGCAATTAATTAAACACATCCCGGGGCGGCATTTGAATATCTGCAAAAGTGTTATAAATAATTCCGATCGTCGAGCCAGACAGCGTGAAATCCCAACGGTTTATCAATCGATCGCTGAATTGCGCGGCTTTTCTCCAAATTTATGACAGTTACCGAGAACCGATATACATTTTTCCAAAAGTTACGTGACATTGTAAATTCACAGAAGCCCAGTCTCGGGGCTCCTTTGTCGTTTATGTAAAGTCACTTTTCGGTTCTCCAAAAGAGGGGACGTTTTTTTTCTTCTTCTTCCTCTATTTTTTTTGTCTTCGCTTCTGTTATCAATGGGACCACAAACTGCGACCGAAACCACGAATTTTGTTTCAGTTGAATTTTTCGACCATTATGTTTTGAACGAAGGACAGTTATGCTGAAACATGTTGTTTTTCAGGTGGACCCCCAAAAGTTGGACAGTGGAAGGGGGTGGATTTGACAGCGTGCAACATCTGAGACGTATCAAATATAATTATCTCCGTATAACTGTAACTGTATACGCCATTCACTCTCCATCTCGATTAGCCCACTTGGTAAACAGGACAAATCTGACGGCATAGAAAAGGTGGGAGGATTCGCTCGACTTCTATTTTAAATTCAAGACGCCGGCATTGATGGAGTGATCGCCAAGCTAGAACGCGAAAGACAAATGTGTTAATTCTCGCTGTCCGACTCTGATATGATTATGCAATTTGGGAGAAAACGCGCCAGATAAAATTGTTCAATCTTAAATTTTGTCTTCGAGACAATTCTTCTGATTTATCTTCCAAATTGTTTTTCTTTTTCTTTTTTTATTTTTCTTTCTTATTTTCGTATTTTTTCTTTCAATGAATTTTTTTTTTTTCATTGGATTGCAATTCAATCATCTTTGTATTTTTGTATTTGATATGAATAAATAAATAAATTGTTTGAATGTAGTTTTTTTTATTAAATATTCATTTTGTATTTGAATATTTCAAAGAGGATATAAATTTTGAAAGTACGTAAAGTTTGGAAATAAATATATGACAGGAATGAAAAAAAAAAAATTAAACGGGACAGTTTAATTCGCACGTAATTAAAATATAACGTGCATAAAACACGCGAGAATATCCTCGCTTACGACAGTGTCAAGTAATTCATAATTATTTACGGCTTTGTGCGCGCGATTAATGTCACATATTTTCCACTCTTGTTTTCATGTTAGATTGTTAAATAGCGCAAATCTGAAAAACCCTTTCCTATGAGTTGTGAGTTTTGTTCCGCGTAATAGTTTCATTCCAAAGTGTTCTGCTTTTCAGAGCTGGAATGAGCAAAGAGTACGATTTCAGTTGGAAGAAATCTTGAAACGAGGCTATTTGCACAAATTTGTATTTTGATTATTTCAAATTTTTCTGATTACCTTTCAAGCTCAAAAAAATCAAATTAATTTTTGACGTATTTGGAAGAGAACAATTTCGTCGTGCAGTTTTATCTGTGTCTTGAAAATCCTGAAATGGTTTTATTGAAAAATGTACTCGGACGGCGATTCGTTCCCGATTGATTTTACTCTTTGAAAACTCCTCCTTCCATTATTCTCTGGTTTTATTTATGATTCTTTGTAACCGAGTTGGATATTGACAGTGTTTATTGGCGACCTAAACACCATCTAAAACTATCCAAGTTTCCAGAACAACATCCGGTATTATTATTTATTGAAAAATGCGGTGGAAAATTGTTCTAACACAAATGTTTTTAATAAAATAAAAAATAATTCAATTGACATTTCAACTATTCATGAAACCCTAAATTTATTCCCACATAAATATTTATGATAGAATTAAGAAAATAAAAGTTGACAAACAAATCTGGAAAAATATATTCAATTTATTTCAACACAATTATTTCAACGGAATAAAAATACAATTTCTAAAACTCCTAAAAGACCAAAATTTATTTCAAGACAAAAATTTACAATACAATTTTTTGAGACAAACAAAATTCTTATTTTTGCGATATAAAAATTATATATATCTGATTGTAAATGAAAATGTACAATGAAAATTTTTTATTTATTTCAGATAACTTCGGTTGGACAATGGGGACCCGCAAAAGATGGAAAAATGTTTTTCTATAAACCGATTGTACGATTAGAACAAATGAAGTGTTGTCGAATGGCGTTTTAATAACAGCTCGGACAAAAGCCGCCAGTTATAACGAGCAGGCAATGAAAAATAGAAACACACTGTCCGGAGATTATCCGTTTTGTGTGGCTGCGTGTCCGATTGTGCACACTTTTGCATCGTCGCGAATGCGAAAATGTTCTTTTTCCTTCTTTCGCGTATTTTATTTGTTAAACAAATACACCCGGGACAAGCGTGATATATCATCCATTGTAAAGTTGCACGCTCGTCGTGCGAGGGGGCATTAATGCCAGCCGCGACATATAGCATCGCACGGCCATAGTATAACATAGATAAGTGTGTTAGTGGGTCAGTGGCACAGTCCGCCACAATACGACGCTGCGCCTGGCAAAATCGTTCATTACAGATCGTGACGTCCATTGTTCTTGAACTTGTACTCACGCAGCAACATGCAGTTTTGTGCACGACCTCACGTGCGGAAGTGGCAGCCGCATCCAAAGTACTTATACAATATCCAACTTCCTAATATGAAAGTTTTGACATTGAACCTCTCCCGCCGCGGCACGTCTACCGCACAAAGATGACTTGTCGTATTTGTGCCGCTCCAACTTCTCTTCTCTTTTGCAATAACTGAATGAATCTCGGGGGGCTGTTACACATTCCATCGACATCTCCGCACACGCTTACACAATGCAACAAAACATCCTCGCTTACAGGTTCCACTGTTCTGAGTGTCGAGGAAACAAGTGCTTTTTCATTTCGTAGTTTCTTCTTATTTATTTCCACGACAATGTGAAACTGATGAAAAACATACTCTGTATTTTACATTTCATTTATGATCAATAGTTGAACGAATTAACAAACGTCAAAATTTGAACAAATTTTAACATTTCAAATGTTTAAAAACATTGACCAAATTTTTTGGTTTCAGAAATTTGAAAAAATTGCAGAAATTGAAACAAATTACATTTTTTTATAACTGAACAAATTTTAAGGCTTGAATGAATTTTGAAGAGTTGAATGTTCAAACAGTTTTGGTGGTGAAAGAAAGTTAGCATTTGAAAAATTAAAAAAAAACATTGAAATTATGTTAGAAAAATTTAATGAGAAAATGTTGGTGTTTGAAATAAAGAAATTATCAAAAAGGATTATACAAGAAGAATGAAATTTTGAATCGTTAGATTTTCTGTGCCAAGAGAGACGTTTTGAAAATTTCAATTAAATTTTTTTTTTCAGTTCTTACCATATTCCACTTGTATCTGAAAATTTTGCTTATATCATTGCTCGAATGATTGTAATTTGTTCCACCAAAGTCGTTAACCCTGGATGAGAAGTTGGAAATTGGTCCTGGAGGGATCGATGATTCTTCTAAACACCAAACGAGTTTTTCCCAGGGCTCACGCAAATGAGATCAGCACTGCTTAATAAATTTTTTCCCCCCAATCAAAATCTGTTGAAATCATTTCTAATCAGGAACAACTGTCGAAACCATTTCTATTGTCAGAGGTGTGTTTAATGGATGGGTTAAACTCTTTTTATTGATATGGACCACTTACCAATTAACAGTACCAAAAACAAACGAACTAGATCCAAAATTAACAGTAAAACTTAAACTCTAACAGTATATTTATTTCTGTAAATAGCAAAAAAAAAAAAAAAAATAGTTTCCAAAAAAGTGAGAAACCGTGAAAACACAGGTGCGAAGTCGAACAAAGTTGAAGACCGTTGATTTTTCATTCAGTTTTTCATCGCCTTGGAAATCTCAAAATATCAAATTTCACAGGAAGTTTTGGTCAGTTGGCAAGAAAATTACGGTGTCTGATTCTGGCCTGTAATTACACGATTACCAACTGGCGATGGTTTGGTAATTAGGTAGACGAAGAATGGTGCAAAACGCGGCGAATGAGGTGAAATAAAAAGGAAAAAAAAAGTTGCAATGAGAGACACAAGAATGATCATGATCAATCGGGCAGGTCGAGCGCGGTACCCAATTCCTCGCTATCGTAAGTAAGTAGGCATACGAAGCCTATCGAGTCTACGCCAACTTGTACTTTTTGCGGCCGCTCGTTGCTTTTTCAACTAATTTTACATAATCCCTGCTGGCCGTGCGATTATTGCGCCACTCTTGATTCGTTCTTCAGACGGATCCGCCAAGCGAAACTTGGCCAATTATTATTCAACAAACTATCACAATCATCGTGCTTCACGCACATTTCATGTGTACTTTATTATGTTCATATCCAAATTTCGCATTGGTTATAACAATTACCATCGGAAGTTTATGGAGCTTAAGTAACAGCCGAGATAAGCAATCAAGATCCCCCAAACAAAAAGCCGATCTTATCTTTGGAAACAAAGAAATTACAGTTTTGGGGCTTCAAATTATTTCTGTTTATTTTTGTGATTACCATTTCTTACTTCCATAATAATTGAAACAAATTTTTGTAATCATTTTTTATTTCTAATAATTTTAATAGTGTTTTTTTGTTTACAAGGTAGACAAGTTTTTGTTTGTTTTCAATGATTATTGAAATATTGTTCTTTGTTTGTTTAAGTTACAGTTAATTACAAGTTTATGTGTATGTTTTTGGCCATTTTGTCGAATTTTTCAGTTTGCAACGAGTTCGTTGCCTTGTTACAACATTAATTACATTGCCCTCCGGTTTTTTCAACTAGTAACAAAAATGTAAGCAGGGGAACATTCAACATTCCATCTTGCCCAATCAATCCGTGGACAATGACAATTATTCCTAGCAACCGAAACCGTACCTCAGAACTGTAAAAACTGTCTCAAATTGAGATATTTAACTTTTAAGATCTTTGAAATCTTTTCTATAAGTCTTAACAAATTAAGACACTAGAGTCTAAAATTCAAATTTTTTTAATGTTTGCATTGAGGGAATAATAAATAAATCAAATTAAATATTTTATTAATATTCATGTTTGAGATATTTTTTGATTTTATATAAAAATTAAACATTACATTTTTAATATAAAAAATTCATTTATGGACCCCTAATAAGAATAATATTTTGAAGTATCAAATTCTGGTTAAATTAATTGAATTTCAATCAGACCAAATTTGTCATTTTGAATTTTAGATTTATTTTTTCAAATTGGGTTATGTATTTCAATGAAAAAAAAAAAAAAAAAAAAAGTTAAGAAAAAAAGTAAGGTTTTAGAACTGGAAATTGTTTTTCAAATACAGTTGTTGGATTGAGGAATACATTTTTAATTGTGAAAATACAATAGTTAGTTGTAACGTCGGCGAAACTTAATGATACTTCCGAGATAAAATTCCTCAAAGCATTAGACACGTGTGTCTATTAAGAACTATGTCGGAGAGCGTAGTGGTATCGGCACTTTGCACGAATGCGTCGTTATTGAAGATACTCCGCAAACCTTTGCATAGATTACGGGTATTCAAATAAACATTTCTTGAATTCAGGATATAAAATTAAACGAAAACTATATTTCCTTTTTCTAAAACCACCAAGAAATTTTTATTCACTCTCAGCCAAATAAATAACAAATATTTTTGTCTGCCAAAATTTTGAAAACCTATTCTGATTTGAAATTTCCAAAGTATTACATCATCCTTGTGGGGGGAAAAAAACCAAACTATAAATTTCGTCCGTTTGTTTAAACAACGAAAAACAAAAAATCAAACGAAAGGCATTTGTATTGTACAAATACAAACAATGAGCCGTGACATAAATAAAATCCATTACCGTTCGAATGAGAAATATTTTTATAATCGTCTTTTTTTTTTCTTATTCGCGGCGTGCTCGTTTTTTCGACTTGGACCGGCCGAGCGATGTAGGCCGGTCCTTACGGTAGTTAATTTCGTGAATAAAGCCCGGGCAGCGTTAGATCCACAAACTCGTGATTAGAACTCGGGGCAACCTGCTGGCACTGTTTTCTCAGAGCAGTCCGATTGTTAAATATCAAGCCTCTCCGAGCACCATTCGAACACGTTAATCTTCTTCAGGCGTTACGACCTACAGCCGAAATTCTCTCGGATAGACCGTTATTCTAACGTTTAACTGTAAATTCTTTTTCGGTAATCCAACGGCACTCAAACATGAACGAGGGAACCTGCGATAAATCTATCCAGATGAGATCGATTCATCAAACGAACCAGGGTACCATTTTTATAGCATGTCACGTGCTTTGATCATCGTTATATCAAACAAATTGATGTGGTTCTATGACGGTGCGCCTTTCTTATCTCATTTTTTTGTCACGTTTTTCCACCTGATTATTTTTCATCAAACATTACATTTGAATTTTTGATTTGAATAATTTTAATATCAAAAAATGATTAATTGTTCATGCAATATTTGGTTGTGTATGATTTTTATAATAAAGATAAACTTAGTCAATAAAATTTGGGGTTATACATTTTAGAGTTTTTTTTTCATCGTGGCAAATAAAATTTTGTACGTTTTTGAACTTTTGAACGGCGGCACGAGAATGCAAAAAGTGTCCCGGATCTGGGTAATCAGGCTATAATCTGGATCTCTGAAAAATAAACGTTTTCGATCGGCCAAACTTATCGCCGGATTAAGATTTGATCTTAATTGTAAATATATATTTTTCCTTTGATCTCGAAACTTGATTGGATGATTCTTTATTGATTATGATATCAAAATGAGATTTTCCACGGGACAGCAACTGTTACGAAGTATGAAAACTTGTATTTTATCAATTAAATTATATTACAGATTATGTTAACTTAATTTAATCCTATAATTTAATTACGTTAAATATAAATGATAGCCTCACGAAAACACATGTAATTTAAAATGTATCAATTTTATTTGTAAACTGAATGGAGGGAAAAAAAAATGAAATTTATAATTTATCGTTTCATTCCCGTCATTAATGTTTATTTGTTTCAAATCGTAACTTCGGCTCAAACGGTTTTCTGAGTCTAAACAAAACAAATAACACATTAATTTTTTTGTCATTATTATTTATGAATATGATTCTCATTAATTTTATTTACCCGTTGGTTATTACCATGAAATTTCGAAACAGTCACTATACTATGTCATTAAATATTCTCTAGATTCACTTTGCAAGTGGGCTTCGAGTGTTTTTGTTTGAATTTACTTTTACTCGAAACCACTGTCGTCGGCCTACATTTTGGAGGAACTAAAAGAACCAAGCGGAGGGAGACAAGAAATACGTCATGAATCCATGCATGCTCTTAACTAATAAATAGTACCACATTTTCCTTTTCTATTTTCATTTTGTTTTTTATTTTTCCAAAAATAACAAACATTCGTTTCAATGATTTGAAATAAAAAATTATTTTTCGTTTCGTCCCAACAACTTTTGGTCAAAAATTCACACCTATGTATATATTCGTCTTGCATCTGCTGTAAATTTTAGTCCAATTGAATATAAATGAGAGAAAACCTGTTGCAAACTTTTATTCCCCACAAGCTGGTACAAAACTGCAAAGAGCCTGATATATATGGAAAACATGATTCCAAGCAGATTGAGTGGTTTCCAAAAAACGTGTCACACAAATCAAAATGTAATGGACTTCGAATTTGATTGACCATTTTAAGTAAAAGAAACCTGGGAAATTGTATAGAAAAACAAATCAAATTTCATATAACCACATGTAGGAGAGAGAAAAAACGGAACCTCGATATAATTTATGAATCAGTCAATCTGAAATTAATTATTCACCCGAGTGGAAAATTGGTGGATGAATATGTATGACATCAACCGGTCAAAGTTTATTGACACCTCAACTGTTTTGACGTGACCGAATATTTGAAATATGGGCATGAAGAAAATGGGGGAAAAAAATTTTTTTTCTTTCATTTTTCGTTTGCAAATGAAAGGTACGCTCTCCTAACGATGTCGTGCGATTGTGCCGTAATTTTTTTGTTGGCATCCACGTTGTATAGAAAAACGAGTCAACTCATGCGTGGTCAACCATAAATTTACCGCAGCCACGCGAACATTATCACTTCGTTACGCCTTTATTTTTCCCGAAACTGTGTAAAATTCTTGTCAGGCGATTTTGGAAAGTTCTCTCGCGATACGAAATCCCAACCACTTGACGTCCGCAAGTCCAAATAAAAATTCCATAAATGGGTACATTTATGGGCACATATATGGATACATATACGGATATACATACGCTCCATAAATTTCACACAAATAGATTGCTTTACATCAAATCGACATCCATATATGAAACCACACATCTATACATTTCCCATATATGTGTCACTCATGGACTTATATACAAATTGACTTGATGGGAGTGCTCGAATTTTTCTTGCGCCCACTTTCCGACCTGTCCCAAAAACCTTTCTTAATGAAGGTACAAAAATACAACTTCGTGTCAAAATCTAGAAAATACCTCGAACAATTTTCAAGTCACGGCTTTTGAAGTCAAACCTGGCACAATGGACAAAAAATGAATGATGTCAAGAGGGGCCGATTCATCGAACCGTCGACTAGTAGCTGAAATTCAGCCGCCCTTTTATTTTCCTCCGGATCCCTGTAGCGTTTATGGCCGTTTACAATATTATTTTGGCCACAGCAGTACGCAAGGTGCATCCGTTATATTGTTCCCAGGTAAAGCTCGGGTACCTGTGTTGTACCTGAATTTCGCAACTGGATGCCCAATCAATTCACCATTCTTCGGACATCGTCGTTTTACCATGAAAAACAATTTAGCGCCGTTTTCCAAAGTCTTCGAACGTGCCTCCGAATTGAGCCCCGTGGACAGGCTTGACGTTCCCATTTTTCCAACTTCGATCCAACGGTGACTGATTTACTGGACGTTATTAATTTTTCCATCTCCAAAACTGACTCTTTCGTACGCGACGAATCGTTCATGTTTTTGTTTTTCTCGTTCTTGAACTTTAAAGTGTGACCTGAACTGGGGACCTGAAAATAAAAAGACATGAAATTCATTATCGCGGGCTTTATCTTGAAACGTATTCCTTTCTTGAGAAAATGTTATTTTAATTAACGTCGAGGCTCAGTAGATAGCACGTACGATTTCGACCATGCAGAACACAAGTTCACATTCCAGTTATGTTCGAAATCCTTTTTTACCGAGAAGGAAAAAACGACTTTTTTCCTTCGTACAAGGAATTTTTATTGCAAATAAATTGTTGCTAATTTGAATGGTTCTTGGGCGGGAAAATGGTGGTTCTTTCATGCATTTTTTTTTCAATTATTGCAACGAGTGTAAATGAGTTGGATGATTCTGAAGTAATTCAGGTGCGAATTACTAAAGATGTATAATTCAGTCTATCATTGCATAGTTTAAAAGAAAATCTTAAGGGCGTGATATAACAGTGTTTGGCAGTGGCGAATTACGCAGCAACAAAATAAACCATTTTCATCATTATAAAATCCAAACTATCTTGATCGACATAATTTTCGTTACATAAACGTCATAATTGAGCTGCGAGGATTACTTATGATTAGAATAGTAATGATAGGTGTGTTGTAAACCCTAAGATCAACAACCCTGAATGAAGTACATACTAAGTTTTTACTCGCAACAATTGTAACACAGTTTAAATCATATCAGTCTTATCGAAACAATAATTCTTATTAAAAAAACTTTAAAAACATAATAAAATGTTTTTAAATTTCTAGTCAAAATATACTTTTTATTTTAATTG
>JAAMPD010002903.1:0-12383 GCA_025266255.1 Trissolcus basalis
ATTAAAAACTCTACATAAAACAGTTTTTATATAGACATAGACACATATAAACACATCATAAACACATAGACACATATAAACACATTATAAACACATTGACACTTTTGAGCACAACTATTTGAACACAATTTTACAGTAACCTATTCAATATAGCTATATATGAAAAATCACTTTGAAAAGGTTATGTTTAACTATTTCTATATAGCGTGGTTAAAAAGCCAGCTATATATGTGCAAAGACTGTGTTTTTTGAAAGTGCGCATCGGAAGATGCATCAGATTTTTCTTTCACTTTTCTGAACAAGAAAATTACTGCATATACAGTAAAAATACAGTACTGGATGCAGGAAATCGATATTCCAGTTCAAAAAACTGATTTTTGCTACATCAAGATGCGGTAAAAGTATATAGTAAATATAGCCAGTACTGGTACGATACTGGCAAACGACCGATCCAGTACTGGTAGCCAAAGTACGGTAGCCAGTACCGAAACGAGGCTCGGCCATTTGTATATACTGGCGATTTCCTAATGGGATCTTTGTCTGGTATATGTGGAATTTGGCAATGAGTACACCTACAGAAAATATACAATTTTGATTACTATATTGTAATAGGTGCCAGTAATAAACTCTGCATAGAAATCAGCGGTTCCGTGAAAAAAAGGAGTATTTTTCTAACTTTCATATATTTACAATATTTCATTAAAAAAATGTTTAAATGAAGGAACTTGAAAATCAAGATTCTGAATACTTCATTTGTTGTGAAAAAAACTTTATGATAAGATGTCTGAAAGTTATTACAATTTGAAAAACTGCTCTTTTTAGCAGGGTGGGGGCGTTAATTTATGTGCAGAGAATATAAATTTTATATTGTACTCACTTTCCAAAAGTTTATGTACGGTTGTCTTGGAAAAACTGAGTTTCCGTACGTTATTTTGCAATTTCCCACAAGCGCTATACATAAGTTGGACGTTTTTTGTGATGAGTTCTCCCAACACTTTACCTATGGTTTCTTTGGCAGATTTGTACATATTGGCTTTGAGATTGAGATACTAGATTTGAAATAAAAAATACGTTTATAATAACATTTATTTGAATCCTTCAATAGTTGAAAAGTAAAATCCCATTTGCTTAATTTAAATTTATAAAATAAAATTCTACATTGAAAAAAGTTTGGAATTTCAAGCAACATTAAAAATTAAGTAATTTTTGTAAAAATAGAATTACCCTGTTTTACTTTTAAGCCACTGATTTATAATACGATATTTGTAACACAAATGATATTTAAATAAAATGTAGATAATAATTCAAGTGTACGTACAAAAACTTTTTTAATAAGCTCGCCCTGCAACCCTGTTCGTCAAATTTTGTAAAGATTTCCAAATCATCTATAGGCAGTTCAACTATCAGGTCATTTTTTATTTCCAATAAAGACCTGACATTCGAACCAGGTAGCGCTGTTGTGACCTTTGCCATGATATTATCGTGCCTTGTTTTAGAATCATATTGTAGATTACGTTTGACAGTTCCAAGTTGATTCAAATATGCATCGATTGCAATCTAAGTCAAAGCTTTTTGAATTCGAGCTATTGGGAACACAAATTAACCATGCGGTACTAGCGGCGATCGCATGAACAAAAAAAATGGGCGTCGCAAAAGTACAGATAGTCGTATTTTGACATTTGTCATATGTCGATTTTCCGCAACAAGTGCATTTTTCAGAGCGTTTCGTTGAACGAAACATTGAAATCGTGACTTTAGTTAATTATTAATTGATTATGAGTGTTATTACAAGCTTATAAACGTATTTATTCACTTTTTTTGGATAACTGCCTATTGTTTACATTGAGATTTGTACTTTTGCGGTCGCCATATTTGTTCCGCTACGCTAGCGCCGCTCAGCCCACGGTGGTAATTTTCATTCCCAATAAAAATTAATTATATATTAATCACACGAATATATTGTTACGCGCCGCGCGAGAAATAAAACAGCCGTTTATCAAATGACAACATTTTATTCACACGTCTTATTCATTCCGTAATCAAAAGCAGACTCTCATGTCAACCTCTAATCAACAACAGTTTTGACAACGACAAAAGACGATCGCGACATTTAAATGATCGAATTGGCGAACCCTTGCATGCAACAATATGAATAACTATTATACACCATTTAAGAAATGTTGATTTTCGGCATTCAGATAATGGTGGTACGAAACGCGACAGATAATCGGATTTTAGTTATTGATGAATTTATAAAAATATTCTCAAACATAGTTTATTATTGATATGTCTTATGGTTAAATCAACGTGGTAAATAGTTGGATCGTATAACTTACTTACTAATTTATGAAAAAACGTACCCAGGTCTTTGAAACTAGCACAATTATTAATCATCTCGTCAACTGGATAAATAAAGAATAAAGTTTTATTTAATTTCATAAAATTATATGTTGTGGAATATTAAAATGTTCAAAAGAGTTTTTATATCACCTTCTTTCATTGTAGGCACTTCTTGCTTGTTCTTTTTAGCTTTTGCTGAGCTGCAACTTTGTGATGAACCATTGCGACCTCTTTTTACTCCTTGAAATGGATTTAGATTGTCAAAATTACGTTTGTGTTTGAATGAATCGATAATTTTATTCATTTTTTAGGGAAATTTTAATTTCACTATTGCTTTCGCTCGCGTTCCGCGGATCTCCCCCCCCGTGTGGGGACCCGAAGGCCCCCGGAAAGACCCGAAAGCTCCCGGAAATACCCGAGTGTTCTTGGAAAGTCATGGCAGGACCCGAAAGCTCCCGGAAATAATACTGTGTACCTTACTTTTGCAAAATTCTTTAAAATTTCCCCCCGCAGGAGCATAACTGCTTGCAGTTATAACGTGTGACTTTTTTATGTATAATTTATTATGTATACCACACTGGCTTAGGATCTTTGTTCGGTGTTTGCCCCAATTTTTATCTGGCGTTCTACTGATGTCCAAATAACGATCTACTTTACTCCAGTCTGTTGCAGGATACTTACAGTGCCACTTATTTTTGTAAACAAAAGTCCAAGTGCGAGATATGACTTTCACAGACATTTTTCCATTTTTCCGTTCAGGAAATTCTACAACTAAATATGATGGTTTGTCAAGTGTAGATGAATCCGAATCTTATGAGTCTTTTCTTTCTGAAAATAAGAACACCGATGAGCTGCAACAGGGGGATATGCGAACCAAATTACAGGCATGGATTCTGCACAATATGTTATCGTTAAGGCAATCAGTTATTGATGAATTACTAATTTTGCTACACAGCGAGGGATATGATGATCTCCCAAAAAGTTGTAAGACTTTACTTAAGACAAACAAAGCCGCGAACTGTATTCAACCTATGTTAAGTAACAAAGGAACGTTTGGGGAGTATTCCTACCTTGAAATTCAAATTAATCTTGAACAAATTATAGACCCCTCCGAATATACAGAAGAAGAAATAGTATTGCTTATAGGAACTGATGGCGCAAAATTGTATGAAAAAACTAAAGATGAGATGTGGCTCATTATGGGTCAAGTGTACCATAAAAATTACGATGCAAAACCTTTTCTTATTATGGTGATTCGAAGCCTTACAATGCGAACGAGTTCTTTGATGACTGCGTAAACGAGTTAAATAATTTAATCACAAATGGTGTAACAATTAAAGGTTTTTATTATAGAATTTAGTTTGAAAGCATTTGTAGCTGACACCTTGGCTCGGGCATTTGTAAAAAGATGCAAAGGTCATACAGGCTTTCATTGTTGTGAGCGTTGTGAAGTTGAAGGAAAAAGTATCACTGTCCAAAAACGTGGTGGGAAACGAAGCTGTAAACGTGTTTTTAATAAAATTAATTCTAGGGAGCGTATAAATGATTCATTCAGAGAAAAGACAGATCCTGATCATCATTTGGCCAGAGAATTATCCTCTCTTATATTAATATTGAAAATTTTAATCCTGTTAAACATGTGATTTTAGATGCAATGCATCTTTTGTGCTGTGGCATCTCGAGAGTTCTTTTAGAAATATTAGTTCATGAAAATCGGTCTCGTGCAAACGGTATGACGAATAGATATATATTACAAACTGCACTCGATTCAATATCAAATAATATTGTACTTGAATTTCAAAGATCAAAGTTTGATCTCGATAACATTACAAACATGAAATCTACTTAATTTAGGTTTATTTTGTTGTACAGCAGTGGACTCTTTTTCAAGCAAAGAATGTCAGCGGACAAATATAAACAATTTTTATTACTTTTTGTTGGTATTCGAATTTTATCGAGCAAAGAACTCGCTACTGAGTACTCGCAGTACGCTAAAGAACTTTTGCGACAATTCGTTCAGTTAGCGACAACTTATTATGGCGACGACTTTATTACAATTATTGTTTACAACCTAATTCATGTAGCTGATGACGTAGATTATATGGAAGCACCTTTATTTGACTTTTCAGCCTTCGCAATGGAAGATTGCATTGGATTTATCAAAAGAACTGTAAAAAGTAGGCACAATCCTGTTGCGCAAATAATAAGACGAATTCATGAAATGAAACAAGAAAATGTTTCGTCGATTCACGAACACTTTCCTCTCGTCTACAAAGTGAAAAAACATAATAATTTCCCAATTGTCCCAAAACTCAAAACAAAAACTTGCAATGATGAAATGCATTTTTCTTTCGCTAAAATCGGAAATATCACTGTTATGGCTTCTGATCCTAACAATATTATAATTATGAAAAATAGAGATATTATTTTGATCGAGAAAATTTTTGCACATGTAATAAATAATATTCCATCAGATGACCTCAAAATTCGCGGAAAAAATTGTTTCTGACATTGATGTTTTTGATTTTCCGATTTCATCCAGAATAATTGGAATTTCGCACGTTCGCGAAATCAATCCTGAACCAACCGTTCACAAGGTCAAAGATATTGTTAAAAAATGTATTTGAACTACATTCGATGGAAAAAAAACTATAATATCTTTGTTACATTGATTATGTACTTTAAGTTAGTTATTTGTATGTAGTGAAATTAGTTCACAATATTTATCTTTATACATAGACTTTTTATTTCGCATCTTAAAAAAAATGATTAATTATTAAATTATTCAAATTATTAATTTTGGTAAGTAATTAATTTATACCTTTTCTGTTACTAAATAATAAATTATTTTCTGGTATTTGCTTATTAATGATATAACTCTTCAAACGAACCAATTATGTGCCAGTTATGGCCCGACAGTTGGCTGCTCAATGGCATTTCAAATATTCCAACAAAAAATTATCGACTGGCTAATCATTGACCGATGGACGGCCAATGGTCGTCCCAGATCTGGGACAAAACAGTTAGCCAACCGTCGTCTGCCGATATACGCCCTAGGTTGGGACGTTTGTTTCTATCGGTATAAGATTTAAATTTCTACTTGGGCGCTTCAGTTTTTCCCTTATTTGATCTCCCCCATGTATCTACGCCTCCTTTTTTATTTTTTCCTTCCCCGCTACTTTTTTCTTTTCCAAAATTTTTAGCTCTTCTTCAATTTCTTTTTCCTCCAGTCGGATATCTTTCCCTACTCCTACTTTTCTTTCATCTCTGTCAGCCCTCTCTCTAGGTTTTTCGTTTTTCCCTCCCAGTATCTTCATGAAATATTTTCTCCAGGTTTCTAGGTTTCTATTTTTCTGATACTACCCTCTTTTGTCTACCTTTTTTAAGGTATTTCCATGCCTCTCTTTCTTTTGACGTGATAACGTCTTATAAATTGGTAGATACCCTACCATCATGAAAAATGGCGACCTCCCTCTGCGTTACTTTTTCGCATTACGAAAAAGCGTTACCCGAGTCATTGGCAGGATGGCGATCCCTTCCTCCGCGTTACCTTTTCACGTTACAAAAAAGCGTTACCATGGTCATTCGGTAGAATGGCAACTCCCCTCCGCGTTACCTTTTCGCGTTACGAAAAAGCGTTACCCGGGTCATTCGCTATAATGATGACCTTTCCCTCCACGTTACGTTTTTGCGTTACGTTACGTTATTACACGCAGAGAAAAGTATCAATAAAAATTAATGTTTTTTCATGAAAAATTACTGTTCTGGATACTAACAGTCGGAAACTTTATAAAAACCACTGAATATAAAGAGCAAATTTATATATTTTAATAAACACCTACAAATAATTATTAGATCGTTCGTAAAAATTACAGTTTTTGTAGTATAATATTTCAAATCATGAAAAAATATTAGAAAAATCTGTAATTTTTATGGAATAGTACAGTAAAAACTCACGTTTTATCATTTAATTAGTAACATCATTAATAATTTGGCATCAAGGTCGTATATTTTACGTATCTAGTCCGGTAAAAACTAAAATCTTTTTCAGGAATGTGTTGTCTATTTAGTTCAATTTTTAGTCGCAACGTGGCGTGTTGACCATACTTCCGCCTACAAGTCACACATTTTATTGCTAGTTACACTGTTTAAAAAAAGGTTTAATTTTAAAGTATATTTACTTCAATGCAGTTGCAAGTATATTCACTTTAAATTTAAAGTCGAACTTTAAAATTATACTTTGAACTTCAAAATTAAACCATGTAATTGAAACATCGAATTTAAAAATAAAACCATGTTTGATGTTTAAAAAAACGTACTGTAAAAGTAATTATTTGTTTATTCTTATATTTTATTCTTATATTGTGACACTTTACAATATCTAACACAAAAATTTAGTTTTTCTTTTATTAATTCGTTTAATACTTAATCTAGAAAAAATCCTTTTTACACGTTTAATTATAACATGACTAAAATTGTTAAGAAATAAAATTCCCAAAATTCCCAAGGCAGATTGCAGGAAATTTGTAATTTAATTTTACTACAAAAATGTAACATTGCATAATCTCACTGAACTTCTGCAGTAGCAACTTTTTTTATCAAATTTTTGACCGCTCTTGCTTTTAATGATTTACCATGGTTGGCATCCATTTTTAAAAAATACATTTGTATGAACTGTAAAGTTCCAGCAATCTGCCTTGGGAATTTTAAATTAAAAACAAAATATAACGCGAATGTTTCTTCGATCGCTTCGATCAATTTGGTTCGCGTCGCTACTTTCGCGTTTTCGAAAACAATTTCAAATTCCAATTGACCGTTGGAATTGACTTCACGGATGTAGGGATGAAGATGCGTACTCATTCGAGATCCGGCTGCACTGCTGACTTCAGACGATCCTTGATCCTCCCCACCGCCATGAGAAGAATTCATGTCCTGTAAAATTTTGAAATTAAAATTCACTGTCTTTAGATAAATATTAAGTACATCGATAAAAAATTGACTCACAGTATTTTCACTAGTTTTGAATAAATAAGTTAGATCTTCCTTCAGGTGGACAGAAACTCTCTCTAAAGCATTGAGACTGCCAGGTTGGTTTCGAGTGACGACAGGTACAAACTCTTCCTTCTCGTTGTATAAAGCAAACAAAATTTTTTGTGCTTTCTCTGAAAGTATTTTTCCAAAATCACGAATGTCTTTGCCAGTCAACTTCTGGAAATACCACCTGATAGTTTCCGATTTAAAGATCACTGGCCAGTCATCTAACACTTCCTTCAGAGTGGGTGCGTATTTTTTATTTAAATATACTTTCAGGTCCTCGTAGCATAGTTCCAAAAGTCTGAAAAATTCGTCATCTACCTCTCTTGATGAGTACTTATTCAACTTTTCCTGAGGAGAGAGAGCTTCCACTGAATCATTTCTTTCTTCAGAATGGGATTCGATCTCTGGCCGCGCACTCTTAGATTTTCTAGACGTGGCGTCTTGATTTTCAGCAGCAACCGGAATGGTTCGTTTCGAAGCAGCTTTTCCGAGTAGAAAAAAGTATCGTGCTGTTAATTTTTGAAACACCGTGTGGGTACCATCGCCAATCATTTTTCCGTCATCGTCTGTGTCCTTAAATCGTCGAGGATATTTCAAAACTACTTTACCGCTGATACACTTGATGCCGGAAGCTGAAATTTTTTGTGTAATTTTAAACACCATATCAATTATCAAGTGCACCATTTGTGTAATCTGTGGTTTTTTTCCGAGGCCAGCTTCAAATAATCTAAGCGTTGTCGGGGACAGCATTTCCCATGGAATCCTAAAATCTTCCCATATTATCTCGTATTGCGGGGCAGTGACCTTGACAGTGACAAGGTCCGTGTTTGGTCCATCTTCGGTTCCTTGGGCCTCTTGCTCTGGTGTAAAATGGACCTCCGCTTCAATGGTCTGCTTCAATGGGTAAGAATTGTCGACAGTTGATGTTTGCTCCGATACTGGCATCCAGGATTCAGATTTTGTCAACAGCAAAAGTGTTTTGTTAATGACATACATCAAAATTGCGCAATCGTCGATAAGAGTACCATCTTCATCCAAGACGAGGCAGTGTCCTTCGATCTTTATTTTTCTTGATGCTGAAATCAAATCATGAATTACTTACGATGCTTAATCGAAATTTAATTTTTATATTGTTTTTTTTTTTACCTTCTAAGATTAATTCTTCGAGAAGATTTTTAACAGTCTTTTCGTCAATCGTAACAAAAGTTTTGATTTTCCGATTTGAACTCCATACTTTGAAAAACATTGTAAATTTATACTGTAAAAAATAATACAAAAGGTGATTGAAAAAAAGTAAAAAAAATTACAGTTTTTCGTATGGGGCAGACTTGAAAGCAAAATATGTTTCATTCTGATACTCCCACTGCAACATAGTTTCAGGACTTAAAATACACGAAAATGGTACTACAATCAATCGCTTCGATTCAGAGAATTTTTCATAAAGTCCTGTTTCCTCATTATACTGGATTTTGCAATTAAATCCAACAAACAGTATATCATCGAATTTCATACTGAAAATTATATTCTGAATAACACACACATTATAAAAACCAGTTTCATCGACTAAATAACAAATAGCCATTTTTTCTTTGTATGAGATGCCTCTAAATGAAACGCTTTTTGAAATGTAAATAAACTTAGTCAAATCAACATTATTGCATTCCATAGCTAATAACTCGGAAGAATGTTTTATTTCATTAACTATTTCATAACATTTTGAAGTCACAGAATCAATTTTTTGCTTTGTATAAGAGTCACTGACAGCTGATGATAACTGAGATAATTCTGACAATGATTTTAAAACGTTCTTGAAATTCAAAGTATGCCTAACTAAATTTTTGAAATAACGATGTTTGCTTTCCGATCTGAGAGTCCACGAATATCGCAACGATCCATATTTTCTGAACCAATTAAAATAATGCTGTAAAAAGTGATGTTTTGCTTTTAAAGGTACACTTGGAAATTTGTTTAGTCTTAAAACGAGGTACTCTTTTATCAAATTTTTTAGTACAGCAGCTTGTCCGATGGATATTTTAAAACCCATAACTAAACAACAAATGTTTCGCAAATCAAAAATCATTTGGAGCAACTCATCATCAATGACAACATTTGCAGGCTTGCAAATAATGTATTGCATCAAAATGAAAGGTAAAATGAATAAAATCCACATATTTTGCGTCGCACTACCTGTTAAACTGTCAGTATTTGCTTTCAGTTTTGGCAAATTGATTTTTCCTTGATTTTGGAAATGAAAGTTTTTAATTTATCATTCAAGTTATCAAAAGATGGAATCAGTTTTTGTTTGACGAGTTTTTTTAAAACTAATTGTACATCGTACTGAACTACTCCTTCGTTCAGGTCATGCGCCATACAAGGATTGAGCCCTGCATCGCAAACATGAAAATATTTTAATTCGTTCAGAACAGAATTGTGTTTGATTCCATCAAAATGAACTTTTTCATTTGCGTCCTGACGCAAAGTAGCCTTGCGCGCGTCATCAGAATAACTTTCCTTGCTTCTGACTTTACAAATTTTAAACGGATCCTCATTGAAATCATGCATATAACATTCACGACAGAAGTAATTGTCAGTTCGAAAAGACTCGAGAAATCCGCCTATTTCATTACTCCCCAAGTTATCCCCTGTACAACTAAGAAGAGACCCTTTGAAAACAAAGCTTTTGATTTCTAAACCGTTTGTTTCTAATTCTTTCATGTCATTCAAAAATGGTCGTAATATTTGGTAAAAACCAAATTTCTTCACGTCAGTATTAAAAGCTAAACCAACTAAGTGTATGTTATCAGGTTTCGTATAATACCAAGAGTGTATATTAGCAACTGTCATATAAATAGCAACGATTTTTTGTTTTCCACGAGAAGATCCTAAAGGGTTACAAATCTCGACAGCATCCTGGTACAAAACTATTTTTAAAATTCTTGTATCGTTTAACATTTTGATAAGTTCATGTGATCTTTCACCTGAGTTCAAATCAGAAAACGTCTCTCCGTCATATTTATCACTGTCACTCAAACATTGACCTAAAACACTGCTATCATTCATAAGTGATTTTAATGTTTCCAAAATCGGTATATAATAGCAGGTTGACGTTTCACTTTTTTCATTTTCTAAAACAACCTTTACAGGAGCAATGATATTAAACGCCTCGTGATAAAACTTGTTTCTAATGTGAGCACTTCGTAATGGCCCAGTTCGTTTATTATGAGCTTTGTCAAATAAATTTTGATTTAAAATAACCCTGATCTCATCCCTCTGTGACTTTTCAAACTTTGTCAATAAATACTCCGTGTTCAAAATATTAAGGTTCGAAAGCGAATCGAGCAAAATCTGTAAAGTACTTTCAGTTAAAAAATGCTTCGACTTTGAAATAGCATAAAGTTTTCCAAATTCAAGTAAACTCTTTTCCTCGAAATCGATTCCTGTGAAATCATTTTGTGAGTTGGTATCATGTAAAACTGGAGGGACCGATTCTGACTTATCTGATGATATACTTCTTTCATCATCATTGACACTGCGTTCTTCACTATTATAAAGAAAATTTGGATGTTCACGATAAAAATGGCTTTTCAAAGAATTGACATTCTTGAACAAGAGATCTTTTTTACATTCAAATTTATATGGGCATTCGATCGGTTCACCATTGTCAATGTGTGTGTAAATATGACTATGAAAATCGGACTTTCTTGATGTCCTGTACGAACATTGAATGTAATTGCAAAAATCCATGACAATTTTATATTACCCGTTACTTAGTTGCACTAAAACTAAAACTTCTTCAAACGTTAAAATTAATCTCGATCGCGTTCGGACATCGGATCGCATTCTAATGTTCGATTGACGAATATCGGGAAATTATTAACCTGAAACAACAAAAGGTTTTATTTCATATTTATACAATGTGCATATACATTATATAATTATACATATTTATAATCATTATATTTTTATTTTTCAATTATTAAATCAAGCTTACTTAATCTCTTTCTCTTTTTCCGTTTAAAAATCCAGGGTGAAAAGTTTGTTTCGATGTAACCAATGTTAAAATTATTCCTTATCCCTTTTGTAAAAAGTAAAATTCAAATTGAAAAGTCCAACTGTAAAACAATTGTTTGGATTAACAGTCTGTTTATTACAATCGATATTTTTTTCACATTTTATTATGAGAAACCTCTCAATTAATTTTGAATTCTAACATATCATTTTAAAGAAGTATGTTTACGGCATGAAATTTGAGGTTATGATGACCCGCACACTGTATGATACATTATTTAGTTGACGACATTATACATACCTGCCACTAATTTGAATCCTGAATATTAAAATGGTAAAAGGATTTTTCTTTTGAAAATCCGTTGATGACAATCAGTTGTTAATTGATTATCTCTTGTAATTCCGTCTCGACCATCTCGCTTGTTGTTTAAAACAATGCAACAGTTATAACGGTCATAACTAGTGCGCATCACTCTGCGCACCATAAGAACGGACCAAAAAACCTTCACGACATTTGCTTCATAGATTTAGAGTTCGAAAACTTTTGGTTTCAAGTGAGACTCGAATTTTAAAGCAACCATTTCTCATAAATTTACAGATTTAAAGTCATACTTTAAAAATCAAAGTAAAATACACAGTTTTTAAAGTGAAACTTTAATATTGAAGCATATATGCTGTAAATGTAATGTTCGACTTCAATTTTATAGCATATGTGCTCGAAAACATGCTTTAAAATTAAACTTATTTTTTACAGTGTAGTTTATAAGGAACCTGAATCTATACGCATCTAAGCGAATCGTTGCGTCGTAATGTATATTGCGTTTGCGAAGTGTGCGTCGAGTGTGTGTGTTATGCGTTGATAATTATAAGGTTTACGTTGTAATTTAGAATAGGTCTCCTAACATTCATTACCTAATCAAAATATAGGTTCATCATGCATGGATTAAAACAAACTTCTCGGAAGCAGACTTCAAATTGAATCCAGATATAGCACTAAC
>JAAMPD010002904.1:0-12390 GCA_025266255.1 Trissolcus basalis
GTTTGATAATTTTTATGACGACTTTTGATAAATTTAGTATAACCTTCTATTTGCCATGTATATTTCAAAAAAAANAAAAAAAAAAAAAAAAAAAAGAAACAATTCAACAATGTATTCATAATATGCGTAGGAGTTTTGTATATTTTTTTTTCTACCGATATCATTACTCTTTTACAGGTGACAGTAAGAGCTAAATTTTATATAAACGGACATTTTTTAATAACTAATCCATTAAAAATCTCAAATAAAGAGTATTGAATAAAGAGAGTTATGGTTAATTGATTAAATGAAAGAGAATTTTAACAGTCGGAAATGAAAAAATAACTAATCCAACAATAATAGAGAATATTTTAGTTTCCGGAAGTTAACATACTTATCTGACATTACTTAATTTAATTAAATTTCTTTATTGGAAGGAGTTCAATTTGTTGTCAATTCCGACACGATGAGCTATCTTACCGAGAAAACTCTCGACGTGCGCATTGCGCAGCTTGCTCTATTTCTTTTGCATTGTGAAATCTATAATAGAAGAGAAGTTCCGAAAAATTAAAATAAGAGAAAAATATTCCCCTAACTCCGAAGACTAAGTGAAATGAAATAAAAATTAAAAAGTTGTGTTATGCGAGCTAGTCATGGAAAAAACGGACTTTTCTACACTCTGAACTTTGCTTTTTATTTTATTGAATTAATTCATTTTTCTCCATGTTCTGTTTCAAAATTGAACGTTATCATTCAATATGATGCATGTTGTTCACATAAGTAATTTTTCACGTTTCACGAACTGCGATCAAATATAATTTTGTCATTAATTTTATCATTTCATTTGTATTTTATGATTTCCGTTTCAATTTTGTATAAAGTTCGTTTATTAATAAATATGAAAACGTCCTTCGATTAGTTGAATTTCACCAAAAATACATCGATTATCATTGTGCGATTGAAGCAGGTCATGGCAAATTTGACCTCAAAATGTAAATGGTATCTATGATTATCTTACTTTATAAAAATTGATGAAAATGAAAAGAACAAACAAAACTAGCTTTTATTATAATTTTTTTGAAAGTTTTCGTCAATATATAAATGATTAACGGATACAAATAAACAACAACAAAAAGTACTACAATAAAAAAAAAGTAATCAAAATTTCAAAAGAATGAAAGAAAGTACATATGTGAAAAACACATGCGAAAATAAATATATATGAAAAACAGAATGTCACAATATTCAAAGTACAAATTTTCATAACTTCCTGTAATAGTAACTTTGTTATACTATTTTTTATAGTAGATTTTTTATATTCGTGTCTGATAAGCTCTCAAAATAATTAGTGCAAAATCCGTGATGACTGACAACCACCAAAAACGTTTTATAATTTTGAAGTCTATAACGAATGAGATATTGCTATTTTTCATTTTGATCGATGTTTTAGTTTTACAACCTTCGATATTTCATTCGATGTAACATTATTTCACTAAATATCAAAATTTATAAAATGAAAATATCAATATCAAAATGAAATTGTGAATATTTGATCCACTATGATTTAAAAATATAAAAAATACTCAGCTGTTATTACCAGAAGCCACGCACATCTTTCTTCTTTTCATTCAGAACACATTCATTCAAAAATTACATACATTTTGATACATGTTTTTAGTATTTAATATGCAATTCCATTTGGCAGATTTCAGTAATATTTGAAACATCAAAATAGCAGAATGATTCTAACAAATAACAATTTGCGAATAATTAAATTGCAAAAACGTGTCAATCAAATATACTCGGATTAATTTCATTATAAAATTGTTTTACTTCGCAGCGTAATATCTTTATGAATTTGTGTCGTAATCGCACTCTGAAAATTAATTGCAGACCTAACGCATCGTTGCTTCAGTGTATACACGATTTAATGTGAAATATCTTATTTCTCAAGCTATGTTCTGCACTGCTGTATTTTCGTTGCCTTCTAGAAATAAAGTCAGGAAGACCGAAAAAGGGAACTCATGGCTTATAATAAAAGAAAAACTTTGTAGTTTGTATTTCTTAATAATTTTTAAAATAAAGATTACCGTTGAAATATTGAGAAAAGTAAATGTAATGTGGAAACGCCAAATTTAACTCTTCCACCGAGGGCAATTGAATCGTTACTTTTTACTTTTTATGATAAAATTGTCATAACACGTACGACCATTGTTTGAAATTCCCGTACGAGCAGTGACGACTGTTTTGTTTTTCTTTTTCTCCCCTAGTCATGTATTCAATATTTAACTTTTTGTTGAATACGACGATGTTTGATAGTTTTCTGTGAAAACGTAAGTGAATCATTCTCATATGAAATATTCACACGTCAAATTCTGAAATGAGAATCGTGTGCAAATGTTATCATAAATGGGGAAATTGTGACACCTCAAACAATGTGGTACATTTTGTGAGTTTTATTTTCGCGCATGTCCGCTTTATATCCAAAAAGACGATTCAAAAGCTTTTCAATGATTCGTTTTACATTAAATTAATATACGTATCTACTTTCATTCGTAAGATAAAAAAAACATATTCATCCGTGCAATTTTTTTTGACACGTTCTGTTCAACAAACAAGCGAAAGTTTTATGTTACTCATAGACATTTGAAAACGATGATTGTATTTAGTATTTCGCGCGAATAGCATTTTTATCAAGAAATACGATGAATTGAATATAACGTCCGGTAAAATGTATTGGAATAGTAAAATATATACAAACGCGATTGGTGCACATGATACGCCCGATACTTTTCGACACCACATTTCCAAACGAGTCATTAGCTGAAGAACTGAATTGCATCGATCCACTTGCATTTTAATTGATATTTAGTTGCGGAGGAAGTAAATGCTCTCTAGAGAACGATCATTAGTAACGTGCAATTAAATTAGAAAACTATTGGATGAGCCGCAACTACAAACTCGAATCAACGATTCAACTAACTATTTTGTTGCGCGAATGTGTTAACTATAAACCATATCAGTAAACTTTACTTTTTTCACTAAATTAAATATCTGATATACTGGCAAATGCTGAATTGAATAGTCGACATAATTCAATGTTCAAACTAAAAAATATCAATGTCTCAAATAATGAAATCAAATATAAATAATATAAAGTTAAGTCCTATGAGAATCATAATTTCAGACCTGAAAATTAATCTAATTAAGTATGAATAAGTAAACCTAGGTAGAATATATTAGATCAACGAATTTCATATGATTAGGTTAAATTACACATAAGCAGAGGCTTATTTTCAAGTTTGATCATACCTGATATGATTTAAAAATATATTTTAGAAATGCCGTGTATTTAAGAAAAAGTATAAAACCATAATTTATTTAAAAAGTTTGTTTGCAACCTATCAGAAAGGTGGAGCACGAAAATGAGAACAAAATATGTAATTTACACTCGCGTGGACGAGAAAAATGCATTTTAGAAAAGTCTTTAAACTGCGAAATGACTGTTTTACTATTTGGTATATAGCACGACTTAAAAAGGGTCGAGATATTCAATGGTAGGCGCAGTTTTCTGAAGTCGGAGTTTCATCTTAGCTTTCTGTAACTTTATTCGTCTCATAATCACAAGCTGCTGTTGCATCAGTTCTTGATTGCAATTAGGATTAAGGCAATGCTCTCCCTTATGCATAACTAAAAACACCATTATACTCAATTTCCTGTTTTTGTTAATTACCTTCTGTTACTTTTTTTTATCAATGCTAATTCTGTTGGTTTTGCTTATTTCTTTCGTTTCTTGAAAAATCACAATCAAAACTTGAAATCAATTAAAAAACTTTTTTTTAATCAAACAAAAGTTTTCATCTTTATTTTCTCAGAAATATTCTGGAGAATATTTATCCATTGATAAAATAAACACAATACGTCGAGAAACGTCTTGATTGTGAGTAATTAAAATTAAAACTTCTGGAAGTTCTTTTAATACTAACATGCATTCTCGTTCAAGTTGGCATACTTATTTCAAAGAATGAAATCTATTTGAATCGAGTTGCATTGAAATCAGCATGAAACATCTGCGGACCGTCATTGTCAAAGTTCTTGAAAAAAAAAATAATAATAAATAAATAAAAACAAATTTCGTTCAATATACAAAACTATACGCTTTTAATTTTTGCTTTCTTATTAAAATATTATTCTTCCGAACTTTCCACACAAACGGATTTTTCATCTGCAATCTAGTTAAAAAGTTTTCTAAAAACTTTCATACAATTCCGTCGAATCATACAATCGCGTCGATTTATTTATAAGAGAAACACGAAAAATTAATTATGAAACATTCAAAGCTTCGATGCTTGGTTTTTCTACAATAACTAGCAAACACTCAGTACTCATCACTTTGGCTACCTGGAGTAAATATTTGATGAAAGCGTTTCTAACTATTCCAAGTATGTTAAGAAAGCTTCATAAATACTTTCCATAAGTTTCGGAATTCATAACAACTTTAGCTACATCTGGAAACTTACAAACTATATTCTGAGCATTTTCAAGATTTCGTAAATATTCTTGTTTCGATTTTCGTGCAATTAAAATAATAACTTAAATAATAATGGCGCAAATATGAAAATCGAACTTTTTCGCTTTCCAACAATATAGTCTTTTATTTATACCTCAATGAAATTAACCCATTCTTTGCCATTCTTACCTAAAACAATGAAAAACAAAAAAGAAATTATTCCAACTTAATTGTAACTGCATTTGCTATTTTTATTTTATTATAATGATTTCTTGAATTAAACATGAAGCCCACCCATTTACAAAAAATTACCGCGGAAGTGACTTCCTTAAAGTTCGATGAAAAATGTTATTCAAATAAAAAATGTTGACTTGATACGAGATGGCTAGCGTATACTTTATTCATATAAATAGTAAAAACCTTATTTTATAACCAATTCATTTTTGATGTCAAATTATTCACCTAGCAGATAAATAAAAATGCAAAACGTTTTTTCTCGTTTAATAACGCAGTGTATTATAGCCATACAGACTCAATAAAATGCATTTAGTGCTAAAACAACCATCAAGCGACTTTCTTTATTGCCGAATTTGCATTCCTTGTGTGAAAAGAACGTACAAAATTACTTATCCAGACTTCGTGGAATTGTCGTCTGAAAAAAACCATTGCTTTACTTTTTACCCACTATTAAATTCGCCGCTAAATCGATAAGTAGCCGTTAAAAGTGGCAAAATTCACTTGAAATTTTCACGCTAAATTATTCAATTTTTGTAATTGAATTTTATTTATTATTAATATCCATTCAATGAGTAATAATAATTCAGCGTATTAATTAATTACTAATAATGAGACATCAATAAGTTATTGATTAAATCTTGCAACAATGTTATTCTGTCAGTAAATAATTAATAATACCGCTAATTGATGCTGACAAAAATGGTTGCAAAAACGATTCAGTTTTGAATGAAAAATTAAGGACGAATTGTACGTTATCGTGCACGAATTCAATAAATCGTATTCCATGTCAGACGTTTTCCTTAATCTTGCGCCGTTTTATTTTTCGAGATAAAACACATCAACGGAAGGGGAACATTACAATCATATTACTCACTTCCTTTGTCAATAACTGACAATTAGTGGTGTACTAGTGGCAAAATCATTTCAGCCTGTACACAATTGCACCTGACATACATAATATATTTTATCTAATCCTATTGTGATCCTATTTTGATTTTACTCGCTTTGTATCATGGACGTCTAATATGTATAAAAGTTGGAATAGTTTTGAATCCAACAACAAAGATCTCGATGAGGAGCTTGATATTTGCACTAGGAAAAGTGGTGTTGACAATTCCGTTTGCTCTACCTTGTCGCACTTGCGGAACCAATATGCTTTACAGTTACTCGAAATTGAACGCAACGGTGAAATGAACCCACACTCAATAGTCCTGCAAAAATACACGCTGCTTGGACGAAAGGTCACGTTATTTTTTTTGAATGAACTTCGGGCATCATAAAATCGCTTACTCCTTAGACTCGTGACATACTTCAGCACTTGAATTTGTCAACACTGGTTGTACTTTTCTTAAGCTGCAACGTTTTATCCACTATATTATTGAAAACCATGAAAGTTTGCCGTATCAAAAAAGCTGCTGAAGTAAAGTCCTGGCAAATAATTTTCTTATAACCTTTATGATGACCAATCAGAACTGAGTGTTTTTGCTCAGACAGTGTTGCGGTACGGAAATATATATTTTTACCGCAATACTTTCACTGCATAGATTTTTATACTGATAATTCCTGAAAAAGAAAATTTTTATGAACAACCACCTCTATTTATATTCCATTTATCAATTATCCTTGACAAAAAACGGTGTTTTTTTTTTATGTACACGGATAGAAATACAGCATTGAATTTTACTATGATTCTTACCAAAGCGCGGACGGTAAAACTTTCTACAAAAAAATACTATGGACATAACAAAATTTCGTCAGAATTCATTAAAAATAGTAAAATTTTCTGTAATCTGGGGAAAAAATGTTGTGTTTGAGGTTATGGTCTGCAGTTTACAATGTTTTTCTATCCATGTACATCATTCAAAAAAATGTCTTTAATATGTTTCTGAACATAAAAATAAAAAGTGTCCAGATGATGAGTTTCTTCCGCTAACTGTTGAAGAAACTTTTGATAACAAAAGTTTTGTATTATTTTAAGTATAAATATGATAATGTTATTGCTAAAAGTTGAATATTTTAAGGTAGAAATATTTTAATTACTGAATTGTTTCAAGATATTTAAATTCTTCCAAGTCTTACACATAAAATATATGATCTTTAATCTCGGCATATAATCTGTACACTGAATCATGTATAAAACTCTATAAACTCATTAACATTAACTATTATGCCAGACAGTTTGTTACGATGCAACATTTATTTAGCTGAGAAGCTTGTAGGATAGCAGACAACTCTGCATACTTAACGCTATGTCTCCAATGTTGTTTCATTTTCAAAGTGTTCAGTTATCTGAGCCAACAATATGGATGGTGAACACTTACGATAAAAAAACCCATTATCGTTTCCGGCAAAACGAATAGAAGAGGAATTTTGTTATCTTAGAAATATACCGATTTTATTTTCTTTTGTCGTGTCTTTTTCTTGTTGTTTTCTCTTTCGAAAGCCCGCAATACTGAAATTTGTGACAATTTAATTTATTATAGAAAAATTGCAGTTAAATTGACATTTCTGTATGAGTGAATAAATTGTTGTTTTAAACTGACTTAATGATGCATTTTTGACGTTGAAGTAAATACTCTTGATCTTTGAAAATCCTATCATCACAACCACGAGCAGAGACATTGACGCAGCATTATTGGTGTTCTAAAAAGCGTCGAATTATTATCGTATCGTAGTTCAGAGAAACAGGCTGCGACGCTAAGCACAATAATCATCGCTCCAAACGTGTGTGATTAGATTTCTATTTCCGTTAAAATATTCATATGATCTACATGCACGAGGGCGAATATATGCTAATGTAAGCGTTACTAGGAAATTCAATTATTACCAACCAACAGTTATTTGTACGCTGAGTTTCTGAGATTCCGACAATCCTTTCACCGGTAAAGTCAAGAGATAATTGTTGTAATAATATTATCAAATCTGCATTTCCGTATACAATACTACTAGTTTCGGATTCATTTTCAACACTTCTTCCACATTCCGAAAGTGCTTTCCTCGGTGCTTCCGATTACTACCTCTGTTCATCTGGAAATCTCGGTGACGTTGCGTGTGATATGGACAATACTCAAGGACCTGTGTATTATCATTTCTATCTCAAATTTTGTATCAGAAGTATGAATTAATCATTTTGTAAATATACATTGACTATTATAAATCTATGTAAATCAGAAAATGAGAATTGAACCAAATTTTTACATCGAATTAACACATCAGAAAAACATTAAAACAATTGAATTGTTCATAATTGATTTTGTTTAAATGTTTTTGATTATTTAACATTGAGTTTTTTATTAAACAAATAGACACTTAATTTCTGTAAATACCGAATTTATTTTTAACTTAGTCTGCTTGAAACCTAATAAAAATTTTATAACAATACAAACACGTCCGAACATTTAACGCAAATGTTTCAAACTGTTCAAACGCGTTCATTGGCCAAGCCCTGTTCAACGCCAAGCACACCTACTAAAAGCAAAAGTCACGCTACAATATAACGCTTCCATAATCACGTATATATCTAACACAAGCTCCTATTTATTAAGTCACTTAGTATGTACAAGAGAAGCGATGCAGATTACGATCCTAAACGTGTGTGAACGTATGCGTGTGATAAAAGCGTTGTAACAACGCGCTTCATGTGTGAATTCAATTGATTTTCTCGAATTTCCATATCGTCCATTGTAGTTTTCGTATATTATTCTGATTATCTTTGAATCTTAGTTAACAGTACATTTCCGAAGTTTAAACTTTTGTTATTGTTCGAGTTTGATATTTCGAATTATAATGTTTGAACAGTTTGAATGTAAGATCAGTTCCGGTCCAGTCTATACTAACTATAGATATATATAGAACTATAGATAACTATAGATAGATGGATCATCTATCTATAGTTCAAGAAGTGTAATCGGTGCAAAAACCGCTACCTCTTAATATTTGATATTTAAACATTCTTAGTAGAGTATCATGGGTTGAAATTTCATTGTGAATCAAAAAAGTATACAATTGAATGAACTCAGTTTTCAAACGAGACTATATTGTAAAAATGTAATTGAATTACTTCACTTGATTATTAAATTTATGAACGAAAAAATGTTAGAAACAACGGTAAAAGTTTTTATTTGGGTTCCTAAAATCTAATCCCTGCTCTATTCAATACGGAACAAACTCACTAAAAGTTGTTACAAAAATACCAGAAAAATTTAGGTAGTGCTGAACTCTGATTGTTTTGTTCGTTCAATTGTGAATGGCTTAATTAACGGACAAATAGAAAGTTTCAATAATATTTATAAATAAACCGTACGATTATATAAAAAGTTGTGTATTTTAGGAATTTAAAAAGAACGAAAGAAATAAGCAAATTCAAGACATGTCAGAGCAAATTTTGGGTCGCGTAGCGCCTTTGTCGTCTGAAATTTTACAAACAAAAATCAATTGCAAAGTCGTGTTTTTGCAAATGTAATAAAATGAAATATGTTTGTTCGGCGAGAACAGAATATCCGCAAAACAAAGGGCCACGGCACTTGGAAAATGTTGAGCCACATTCCTCGAACGCCCGGTATGCCGAGTATATTGCACGAAATTACCACACTCTGTCCGTGTCATTCCCTGGTAGATACTAGCTTCTGTTCCCTCTCTCGATGTAGTTTCTATGTGTGCCTGGCCTAGAGTAGTGTCACCCCACCATCAACAGGACGGTCACGAAGTAGTTTGTTCCAAAACGCAACCCACACTTTATACATTGCCTCTGACCTCATCTACTCTTGCGTCGCGGTCGGAGTACGTTAGAAGTGGTTCAAGTCCGTTCGCGAATTCACTTACAGAACCCCGGGCAGTCTCGCGAAAAACTTCTATTTTCTTGCTCATACACCGCAATTTTGCGTGAATGCACAATGTTTACCCACTTGTTCTTTCATGTATAATGGATGTGCTGAAAATATCATTTACTATAACTACGAACGATACTTTCCTCAAAATTGGGGATTTCAATGAAAATTTTGTGGGTTACTTATAATATTACAATATAAAATAGTAAACATTCGAATGATAATTCTGGTAGCACTATAATAAGGTAAAACGTATCTTGGGGGTTCAATCCTGTCCTATACCGTATGAGGCATGAAAAGTTTGTGGAATCTCAAATATTTTATAATGACGACAACTACATTCTATGCCTTATTAGAGTCATAAATCAAGTACTGGAATTCATGAAAAACTCTCTTTTTGATCCAATAAATATATGAAATTTATTAGATTTTATATAAACTGTTGATGCAGATAGAAAGATGAAAATATAATTGAGTTGATCTAACTTAGATTAATTTTTTAATAAATGATGATCAATTTTAGTAAACGTTCATAAATCAGCGTTCATACCAATTTTTATTTTTAACGTCTTCTCTGAAGACATTTTGTCGCAACGAATCTGCATTAATTTTTTCCACTCCTGGTACAAAGAACATACAGATTCAGCTACAAAAATGAGTAGAACTGAAACAATGTGGCACATGCAAACCGAAAAAACATATACTGTATGTAGAAATTATATAGTAAATTTCACAGACAGTATTATGTTTTTTTCTGATCTGTTTTCTATCTGAGTTAATCACAGAAAATAATATCGATTTATTATGACATTTCATAACATTTTACACACAGTATATGTTTTTTTCGGTTGCATTTTCCACATTATTTCAGCCTTACTCATTTTTAAGCTATTAAATGTATATGTTCTTTATATACCAGGGACTTTACACCTCGAATGGCATTTTATGACAAACATTTTATGATAAATGATGAATGATATAGTGAAATATTGACAGTACAAAAAAATTTTTCTCATCGTGTATGAGCATCATATTTTTTTCATAATATTTTGTTTACATATTGATTTTACAAAAATCCATTAAACAAACGATCAATTACTACCGCATCATTGTAGGTATGAAAGACTCCGTAGACAAGATTGCAGATTTTTTTAGGCAACATCAATGAACTGGACACAATAAAACGTATCACTTTTTTCTTTTTCACTTTGAATCACTCTTTCTTTAAAGATTTATTACCGTGTGGGAAACCTGTTAAAAGAATGAAAATAATTGTTTCACCATACAAGTTGTTTTATTTTGTGTCACTTTACTGTATATTCTCCATGTAAATACACATATCAATACATTCTATTTTAGTCTATTCATTTGTAAAATACGTTTCATGCTTTTAAATTTTTACTTTGATGTTTTGTTTCGTTTTTATTATAAAATTATATTGTTCACCTTTCAATTAATTTACAAAAACATGTCCCCGTTCTAAAAATATTTCAATTGTCAGCATTTTATTAAATTATCTTAATTAATCTCTGATTACGATTTAAGCAAACATCTTTCACTTCAATTAAAATATGTTTATATTTTAATGAAATTAAAATAACTCACTTATTATTTTTATGCCATATCTTTCATTAAGGAAGTAAATTTTTTTTTAAATTTGAATACCATTTATTAATAAATGCACATATGTATGAATAGATATACAAACTTCGATTGTAAAAAGATGAACATTTCAATAAGAACTGAACAAAAACACTGAAACGGTATCAGTTAATAAAATTATTTCTATAGTCTGAAGATATAAGTGAAGTGTTTAATTTTTATTGCTTCTATTGTAAACTACTTAAGAGAATTATAACGTTTTTTAGACAAAATGATGCATAGAATTTTTATAATCATTCATAAAATTAACTGTTTTTGTAAATCATTTTTTATTATATATAGCAAAAACTTTATCTTACAACATTTTCAAGCCAAAAACTTGTTGAAAGTCAGGACAAAACTTTGCAAAACAAATTAGGGTAAGTGCATCAGTAAGTGACCAGGCACTAGTAAAGACAGCCAATCTTTGTATTTAATGTAATAACATGTTTAGTAATTATTATTATTATTTTCGAATTGCAAATATTTTGTAACACAAAGAATATGAAAAAACAATCTTTCCCGTTTTGTCAATAATAAAGTTAAAAAAATTGGATGTCATCATCAATGCGAAAGGATTTAGAGTGTTGTTGAATCATTTTTTGAAATTAATAAACAATTTGTGAAATCATAACAAACTATAATTGTTTATCACCGTACACCAACATTATTGAAGTGGTCATTCTCTGCTGAAATTTTCATGTTTTACATTAACTGAATATAAATGAATAACAATCGTTAAATGAAATAAAATAATATACAAAATATTTTTTCAATATGTTTTTTTGTCTCGAATGATGATTTTTTATAATTGGTACTTTACCGATACAGTCGCCTTACCAATTTTCGCATGCAAGAAATAAAAATCTTTACTTTTGCTTGTCTCGTTGAAACCAAATTTCATGAATACAAGTTAAATTTGAATCCAATAAAAACTTCATTCATAAAATGGAATGTTATGACAATCAAAAACCGGACAACAATATTGGATGTTTCCACTTTTTTTGTGCTTTATGAAATTCTGTCAGACTTTGACTGTTGGTTAATACTGAATGTAGAAGCCGAATGAAATATATTAGATAGCTAGCAACTAAATGTTTCGTTCGAATTCGGTACTTAATTACTTTTTTCTAGTAAACAAAAAATTAAAAAAAAAAAAAAAAAAAAAACAAAAAAAAAGTAATTAACTAAATTTAC
>JAAMPD010002905.1:0-12379 GCA_025266255.1 Trissolcus basalis
CACTTTTTGTATGTGAAGTTTTGGACGATTTGGAAAGTTATTTGAACACCCTTGAATAATTTGTATAACGTCGGAATTGCTACTTTTTTGCAATTCTCGACTGTAATATTTTGGACACTTGGTGTTCACAGTTAACATTTTGATACATTTTTATGATATGATTGAAATAATTGTTCCTTTCGAATTGAATAATAATTTCAAACGTTTCTCTTGCAGTAACTTAGACAGCCAAAATGGAACTGATCCAAGCAAAAAGCTGGACATCACTAAAACCACAACCTGCACGACGGTGGACAATCTGTTATGTATGCCTGGTCGCCAGAACAGACCACCAAAAATAGTTATCATTCTGAGAGGACCTCCTGGAAGTGGAAAGTCATTTATTGCTAAATTAATAAAAGTGAGTCCCAGATGTGTACTTATTCTCTTCAAATACATTTTTATTGATATTTTTCATTTGATTAAATGATTCTTTTTTTCAGGATAAAGAAGTGGAACAAGGTGGTAGTGCTCCTCGAATTCTCAGCATTGATGACTATTTCTTAGTTGAAAAAGAAGTTGAGACGACAGATGATAATGGAAAAAAGATTACTTCGAAGGTACAAAATAGTAATGAATTAATAATATTTTTTTGTTGCTCAAAACAAAAATTAAAATACTTTGTTACTCAAATCTAGGAAATGGTTTATGAATACGAGGAAGTGATGGAGTCTAGTTATACGGCGTCACTGGGAAAAGCCTTCAAGAAGAATATCACAGATGGATTTTTCAATTTTATTATTTTGGACAGCATCAATGAGAAAATCACAGATTATGAAGAGTTATGGAGTTTCGCAAAGTCTAAAGGATTTAAGGTAGACAGAGTTTTTAAGTAAGAAAGAAAAAAAATGAATTGATTTTAAAAGAAAAATTTCCAATTTAGGTGTACGTGTGTGAAATGGATATGGACCCACAGATTTGCTTGAAGAGAAACATTCATAAACGGTCTGAAGATGAAATTAATAGGATAATTGATTACTTTGAACCAACGCCGTCTCATCATCACACTTTGGATGTGAATTCAATGTTGCAAGAACAAGAAATTAAAGATGTATGAAAATGAGTCGCAGTGTAGTATTTATATTTGGTGAAATAAAATTGAATCAATTTCATTTGTTTATTTGTTTAGGTGCAAATGACGGACGTTAATGAAACTGAAAATAACGAACCACAAAAAGATCAAGAACAAGAGCAAGATCAAGACCAAGACCAAGATAGCCAGGAAGATTCTCAAAACCCAGCGGTAAACATTGTAATAACACATTTTTATTTATTTTCATCGAGTTGTTCTTCATTTCATCAACCGATTTTAGTTTTTTGTTTGATTGACAAATTTTTTTAACATATTAATCTCATTTCAGTCTATTAGTAAGTGGGAAACAATGGATGCTGAAGATAAATTAGGTGCGTTTTAGTAAAAAAAATTGGATATAAAAGTGTAACAAATTTCTGAAAATTTGTTCAGCAGCAAATAAATTTGTTCATTTTATAGATCGTCTGGATGGATTGACCAAACATAAGCATGACGGAAAACCACAGACTATGGAAGATTTCTTACAAGTTCCTGATTATTATGATATGGAAGATACTTCAGGAAAGAAGAGGGTAACTTTTATAAATTATTTGAAATTTTACACAAATACTTTGTTGAACGTTTTTATCATTGAAGGGTTCTTGTTTTTAGGTACGTTGGGCTGATCTAGAAGAACGTAAGGAACAGGAAAAAATGCGTGCTGTCGGTTTTGTCGTTGGTCATACAAATTGGGACAGAATGATGGATCCAACCAAGGGAAGCAGTGCATTAACTCGCACAAAATATATATGACATCAATAAATAAAATGAAACATGTATTCTTTCATTATAACTGCAAACTCTCAGAAATGTATTATGTGGATTGTATAATCGGATAGTTAAGTTTCATAAGATTGCTATATTCTAGAAATGACTTTTGAGAGTTAGAGAAGTGAATTCATACTTCACTTTTGGTATTCGGCGTTGTAAATATATAAATGAGAATTTAAGAAGAACATTTGATGAAGAACATATTTCACGTTTATGTTTGTTTCATTGCAACTATTTTGTAACTGCCCATTGGTATTTACGACTGACTGTACATAAAGCAGGCCCTCATTTTGTATTCAAACGATCAGTGTCACTTTTGTAGTTACTCCAAGAGAACATCAAATATTGTATGATTGATATCTAAGTTTGTTCTGTATTTAACTAAGAATATTTAAGTACATTTATATAGAACCGAGTTATCCCAGCAAATGAATGTTAAAAATATATTCACTTTGTATTATTAATCAAGTATCGAATTTTTATTCATTTTCATTACATATTGTTTATGAGAAGAATGCTTTCATTCCGGTACATTGGAAGAATTTTGCGAGTTTGAAATCCTTATTAGCGTCAGTTGCAGGATTATCTGTAAAATCAAACAATTAGATAAATCTTTAATTCTTTCAAATTACAATTAAATAAAACAAGAAAAATAACAAAAACTTACGTTCACCCAAGCATCCTTCAATTGTAGACTGTAAATCTGCGTCCGAAATTTCAATCTCCATCAACACAGCTTGATCTTTCAATACTTTGAAAAACTTCGCAACATTGACTACGTATTGACTATCAGCCTGGAAATCAGAAAATGAGAATTATAATAAATATTTTTTATAATGCTAGCGGAGAAATTAGCAGTTCTACCATATGCGTTAAGAAAATGCATAAATATACGTTAATACTTTAAAAATATAATACTGAATATTATAAAATATAAAAATGTTTTTTTGAATGTTACCAATTCAAGTTTCATGAAGATGCAAGTAACGACTGGCGAACATTTGTCAATATTTTCATCTTGAAGGACGACACAGTTCTGAAGTGCAGAATCTGTGAAGAAAATTATTTATCTCAAAAAGGGTTATTTTTATTATGTTTTTTATTTGATATAGCTGTTTATATTTATTGAATACTCACCCACGTCCATTCCAGCTTGTGTACAACATTCTTCTACCACGCTATAAAATTCCGGAGGAATGATAGACTTGTCGAATGCCTAAAATAATACGAACGCGATAGAAAACAAAATCCTGGGATATTTTTTCAAAGATTATATTGCTTTTTACTTACGCTGACTTGAGAAACGACGGCAACAGCCAAAAAAGCTACAAGCATTTTCATCTTGTCTAAATTCTTTGGGATATACACAAAATACAACTTGAAAAACGACTAATATTGAAATATTTTTCGGCAGTCCTTTTATACTTGTGGAAAATTGATTGCAATGTTCCGGGAAACAGCCTAACATTTAATTTAATACATTTTATATAAGGCATAGCGTAAGAAAAAAAACATTATTATAATTAACGATTTTCCATTATTTTTAGTGATTAAATCGTTAAGTAATTTTAATTATTCGCAATGGTTGGTAATCAAATGAGTAAAGTCATATTTAAATATGTTTTCATTTTGCGCCGCTTGGCAGCGTTTGCGTCTGTTACGCCGCGTGCTCAGTGAGCTGCGCATGCGCAGTCGCAGTTCGTGTACTTGGCGTTGGCGTGCGGTTTTATGTTGGATCCGGCTGGTAATTCACCGTAGTTGTGTCGATAAACGGTTAACCTTAGTCCAACAATCGGTTCGTCGGTAATACAGAAAACGCGAGAAGTGTAAAACGGTTGTGATATTTGAGTGCTAATTATGTGACGACTTGAGAATCGTACAAAAAAAAAAAAAAACTAAGTGGTTTTCTTATAGTTTAAACTTGTAAGAATAAACCTTGTTAATATGAATGTTCATCTATGTGTTTTTCATTCGAAATTGTTGGTTTGAAAATAGGCAATTTTCTAACTACCTGGACTCATGTAACCCCTTAAACGAAGGTTTTTATTCGGGTTTTTAATATAAGTACAGTATAATTTTGCGCGGGAAAAAAGTTTTAACAGTCGTATGTTCGGTAAATTTCTTTTTTATTCCTCTTTTAATTACGTGTCGTGATTATAAATTACAAATTGAACAGGCAATTTTATTCTGTAAGGTAGCTGGACCAGTCGTCGAACATGTACCTGTATTCGAACGCCTTCGATTAAAACATAAATTTTATACACAAATTATATAAAAAATAAGTAACAAAAATAGAATAATATCAAATAAAGTTCCACGAATTAGACAAAAAAAACTGGAAAATTAACAACGGTCTAAGTTGAAGAAAAATTATTTTAAGCTCATATTAACTTATAATTTCAAGATTAATCTAATGTATTTCGCAAGACAATTAACATTTTTCTTAAGGAAAAATATCAAATTTTGCGTTGAAAATCATATAAAATGAATAATCATAGTAATCAGAAGTAGTTTAAAAATCGAAATAACAAAATTTCGCTTGATTTCGAATAAATATATCTTTAAAATTATGACGTTCAGAGATACATCCACCCATACGATACGTTGTATCAGTGCTGGAATGCATTCAAGAGAAGGGTAGTTCTTGAAAATCTTTTGACGAATGTTTTTAAGACGGCGTTCGCTGACGGATTTTGATTGATTTTAATAAGATTGATAATAAATTTGGTGATCAACATATAGTTTTGAAACATATTTTTAACGAATATTAAGTAAATTCATGCAATAAAACTGAAGTAAGTTTTTTAAAACATTTTAAACACCTGAGACATGAATATAATCTCAAATTTAAACAGAATATATATAATTTACAAATATTTTCAATTATTATTGTCTAAAAAATGTTACACGCAAGAAGGTGTCGAAAAAGCATTGGACGACGTACAAAATGATGGATGTTTATCAGTCGCTGCTCAATGATATAACATTCCGAAAAGTACGCTACACAACAAATTGAATCTTAAAACTCCAATAAATTAAAAAAATAATTTCTTCATATAAAGAGTTAAAATTAAAAGACAGTGTTCGATCACTGGTCCATTCACGTTCGGCCACTCATCCTTTGGCTCAATAGCGTTCAATTACTGGTACAATTGTACTTATTTTCTTTTTGCATTTGTTGTGTTGAAATAAAGATATATCAAACTAAATTTCACTATCAAAATTTTTTCGATATTTAATGGAATACGTAAAATGTAAATTTAAAAAATTTCAATAGATTATTTTCTCGATACGATCATTTAAATTCTGGCGCAACCTTACTTGTTCAACGACTGGTCCCTTTACCTTACTAAAAATTTAAATCTTTAATCTATTTTCCAGGAATCTAAAAAAAAATTAAAAATATTTTCTGCGCAACTAAGCTATATACCAGAACACAGAATTTTTATCATTTTTTATCAAAAAAGTGCAACTTAGAAAACCCCCATTAAGAACCCATGTATATTAAAATAAATAATCTGGCAATAGTATAAAACAATTTCATAATCGATAAAATTATTAAAACAAAAAATATACTTGAATGAATTGTTAATAAATTTCAATCCATAGAATCTATATTTCTAAAAAAACATTGATGAAAATGCATATTTTATATTAAGTTGAATATAAACGATACCCACAAAAACGCGCCAGTTTCTGTTTTTTATTGAACATTTATTATCACATATATACAATTTTTTTCAAAAAAATTATTATTTCATTTTCAAATGTTTTCAAAGTAAAAGTAAATTTTTCTTCTGCATTTTCATTATTTTAAAGAAAAGAGATTATTAACGTTGGAAAATCGCAGGCATACGCGCTCATCATCTAGTATATTAAATATATACACTCGAACCCCGCGTACGGATCCGATCCGCGGTTTCCGCTCCCTCTTACGGATCCGTCCCCCTCCACTGCTCATGTAAGTAAGGGAACGATACGGATCCCTACGCGCAGGTATGCTCGCTCTGTATGCGGGGAGGTGGCACCTGTGCGAGCAACGCGTACGCGGGGTTCGATTGTAATTAAGCCCTGCACAACGCGGTATCGCAATGTAATTATTAAAATAAAAGACCAAATTATATTTTCTGAAAAAAATTATATGACTTGCTCAAGTCCTATACAACACGGTTTTGTACAAAAAGCATTGTTTACCGAAAAACCAATCTGCGTTGTACGAAAGAATCCGGAACCGAACTACTGCGTACGAGGAATATGATCAACCGCCATTTTCAGATCCACGGTTAAAGAAAAAATCTATCATATTAGGAACACAAAAAATATTTTTTCTAACAATTTGTTTTAAATAAATTTTGAAAATTTGCAATTTGATGAAAATTGAATAAAGGCGCACGCGTGCAAACAAACACTAAATGCGCCTTAAATCTGTTGAAACCTAGAAATCAGTGATCAAGGTTTAGATTATGTCTGACATATAAAGTCAGTGACGTTTGAGTTGAAATTGTTAGAAAAAAAAGATTTAAAAAGTAATAATTTTTGGGCTGGAGAAAAAAGTGAACTCGAGGGTAGAGTGAAAGCAGAACCAATTTATTAAGACTGGAGGTGTTTCTCTTAGGATATAGAATGTGCGATAAAAATGTGTATACAAACAGTCGTCCGAGTGAAAAGAGCAAATTTCACGGTCTTCGCTATCTTTGATAATAAAAATGTAGTGACCTAGAGTTGATCGTCACTTTTCTTTCCAAAAGATATCGGTTACCCAAAGATCCGACGAATAATGAATTATGAAACGTCATTGAAAACGGAGCATTCGACAGGTGCCCTGGTCAACTTTGAATCCAGCAGAAACTGCATCCCTGTTTGGTCCAACTTGTTCTTGTCTAAGACACAAATTCTGTCCCAAAATAATCTTTTATTTTCTAAAAATCATTTCCTACTTCATCCACAGATCGAAGTAATCAAAACATTTAATAAATAAATATAAATTCATTCAGTTTTTAATAATTATTACCCATGTTGCATATTTGTTTACTGTCATATAATTTTTCAACTCATCATACTTGTTCTTACGAATAAAAGTTTTATTTTTATTAATCGTACATAAATGTTGATTTTTTGTATTTAAGATGAAGTCAAAACGCAGGAGACAATGTTTGTTTATATAGTACAATAAAATATGCCTTTTGTGACGTCACAAAGTTCTTCATTCTTTCAGAACCGTGCTTTGATTTTATTTTATATTTGTAAGATAAGACAATGTTCAAAAAGTTTTAAAATTTCCTTAACTTAATTTAATTTTCTATTATTTTATTCCCACGAATAAAAGTAAGTGATAAAATAAAATATTCCCAGTAATTACTAGAAATCCCCCTGAACTCAACTTGTGTTCGTAAACAAACCATTTTTTCATCGTCTTTCTAAATGTGTACAAGCCATACATTGAATTTATGCTTGTAATTATAATTTCATTTATTTTATTTTATTTATTGTAAAAATGCAATATACAAAAACAGGAACTGAATAGTATTTTGTCTATCAAAAGGGCGATAAACAATCGAACGTAATTGACTACACGTGGAACTATAAGGTTGAAGACCGAGGTTTCGTGCAGTGGACTCAGCTTGTGATTTCAATTACCGGCCATGTTGCACACAATATTGTTGTTTGTGTTTGATACGGCCTTATGGTCTTTACCTCTTTACCATCCGTCGTGGTTATTTCATGCCTAGGGCAGTAATTTTCCGTCCGCTAACCTCGAACGAAAAGCGACCTTTTTTGAGCACAAAGTGACACAAAAGGAAATTTGAAAGATAACTGCCGAAAAAGTTAAAAGTGAATGAACGAAAAATTCGGTAAAAGAGCTACCGGGAATTGTGATTAGCCAAAAAGATTCTTTTTAGGTATATGGATAACTAAAACCATTTGAGAACAGCATCTGATAAATGCTCCTTTGGGTTCGTTTTTATTTGGACATGTTTACACCTGTAGCATCAAGGTAGATGAAACAAAAGAAATAATGAGATAATAACGATGGACTGCTGACAAGGAAGATATTTTTATTCAAATGATGTAAAATTTATTAAAAGGCTGTAGCGCCATTGAGAAAGTACCTTAAACTCAAACTATGATTTATGAATAAAAACCTTACGTTCAAGAAAAACAAATTATTATCGTTCATTTCACCGCGAACATATTTTCATCATTTTCAACGGTTTATAAATTGTTGTATCTAAATAATAAGAATTTCTAATTTTAACAAATTTGCATCAAACTTAAAATTTTTGGTAAATAAATCAAATAACAAAATGAACAACATTTCTTTAAGGAGATGTCCCAGAAATTGAGAGAGGATTTTTACTAACAAAATTTATAATATTGGATCGATTTTTATAATTCTTTTTAAAATTTGTTTTTCATAACTTATTTTTAGGGATTAAAAGATGTCTTTATTTCCTAGAAAATGACGACGTCTTAGGAGAGAAAATGACAGTTTTAGGTATCTGTCTTGGGAGTGAAAACGTGTTTCATAAACAAAAAATAGGTTATGAAAAACGCAGTTTATGTGCACTTGTGAAAAATTTAATACGCCACAAAAAATTAAAACAAAAATGAGGTGAAATTCATTTCACTTTTCGTCATGTGAAAAAAGAGATTTTATTGTTATTGTTTGTTCATTTTATCTCCTTAATAAAGGAATACAAGTCTTTGCGAAAAAGAAAAAATTGTGTTAATTAATTAATTAATTTATTTATTTATTATATTAAATATATACATAGTTTGTACTCGGGAATTATATATTTTTTCTAGAATAAAAAAAATAATTGATTACAATGTGATTAAGGTAAACCAAATATATAGCCCCTAACAAAATAAATCACAAACTGTTAAAGGGGAATATTGGATAATTCGAAAAAAAATTTTTTTCGTAATCTACTATATTTCAAGAATCACCTGTTAAATTTTCAGCTTAAAATTCTGTTGAGATCACGACGAGACCAGGAACAGAACGAACGTACACGGAGACAAATATTTTATTAAACTTCTATACATGTCAAAACATGAACAACAAAATAATGTTGTTATCAACAAATTAACAGTAATGAACAAAAGAGTATTAAGTATAAAGAGAACGTATTTGAACCGAGAACTTTTGATCATTTATATAAAAATATCCATATCCATATCCATCCATATCCATCCATCCATCCATCCATCCATCCATATCCATCCATCCATAATTAAAAAGTTGATGATACCCTGAAGTCGGACTTGCAGCCAATTCACGCGTCATCGGTTTATTTTTTGATTTTTGACAGGTCAGTTTGTTTACATTCGAAATTTGACGGGTCACGGGAATTTGTCATTTCATTTCAGAATAAGAGTGCGACTGGTCGTATCTTTTTTTATAATAAAAAGTGTGATACCGAGATGCGTGTCGCATTAGCTATAGGTTCGTTGGTTAATGTGATTTGTTTTAAAAAATTAAATTTTTGACATTCAGTTTCGTTAGGAAAATCTAGAATCAAAACGCCGGCGCGCGCGCAGCGAGCGCCAAAGTATTTTTATTCGTTTAGGAAAATTTTAAATTCGACGAAGGAGAGCGCGCTCGACATTCTAGTAAATATCCAAAAAATTCGAATTAGTGTACAAGCAAATAAATATCAAATATCAACGAGGACTCTAACCGATTCAGTCTAATACTACTAGCGCCACCATAAGTTGTATACAAATACAACATCAAAACGAACTGTCAAACGAGTTTGACAGGTGTTTGTATGTTTTCAGATGTGATTCTCAATTTTTCTCGAGATCTACTCGACCGATTTTTTCCTTTATTTTTAAGGTTATTGTTTATAACAAAAGTTGATAATTAGGTATCGTAAAACATTCTTTGAAAGTTTCTTAAAACATAGTAAATTTTGTCATAAACATTGGATGTATACATTTTTAATAATCCCTCTTTGAACGTAGGTAAAAATTCGACAGTTCCAAGTATCTATATACCCCCTCTTAAGACTAGATAGTCATGCGGCAAGCTATGCGGAGAATGTGTTTAACCAAGTCATAAGTTATGGGTTTAGTGGAACAGTGCGACAGGTATTCCACAAAAACATTACCACTAAATAGTTGTTGTGGAGAACTCTAATGCTTACACAATAATGAATTAAGGCGATACATAAGATTTGAAACTCATAAATCATCTTTTCACCAAGCCTTCCAGTATCAGGTAAACCAAAATGTTTCCGCAGCAATGAAATCATCATAATAAGCAAATATTTTTCAGAATTGAACAATGGGTTACTATATTTTCTAATTCATACAACATGGTATTGGTTAAACAGTTGTATAAAAGCACTCTACGATAAGCCAAAATATATTATTCTGAAAGTGATGACTAACTGATCAATTTCTAGTATCTTCATTGAGGTATCATCCATCATATCTAATTTTAAGTGAAACTATTCAATTAACCAATTGACAAGCATGCTTTTAAATTTCAATTTGAACTGAAGTATATGAGCTTGAATCACAGATCTTACATAGAATTATAAATTCGCCTAAGTATATCGTGCACATAAACAAACTTTTAATGTTTTCTGTTGTCTTCTGTGTACATACAACAAGCATCATATAAAATTATCAATCTTATCACGAATGTTTTCCGATAAAATAACAATAACAACAAACATACGATGTGCTACCATAATGTTTATATACATATATTAATAAATTTTAATCAACAAATCTTAAATTAGAAAAGAAAGCGAAGGTGAAAAATACAATTGGAAGTTTTGATATACTTTAATTTTTATTAAAAAAAATTATGTAATATAGATGTAAATAATATAATATAGATATAAATACATTTAATAGTTGGTACGTAAATGGTCAAGATCGGAGAGTATATAATTACTAATACATACTATGTTAATATGAAGATTATTTATATATGATATGAATTTATATAAAAGTGAGAATAAAAAGCATGGCTATAACAACAGGAGATTCTTTATATTCTCGTTAGTTGAACAATTTGCCCAGAAAGCTAGCCAAGCTTGTGTCATATTTTTAATGATAAAATTTCGGAGTGCTTGATTGGATGATTTGAACAAGATCTGCTTTTACCAGCTCGCGAACTGTTCTCAGTTCCAAAGAATCGCTCGGCATATCTGCTTGTAGGTCGTAACAATGCGAGGTTCCTAAAACAAATATTGGTTTAATAGTCGATACACGTACTAGATCGTGTATCGATACACGATCTAGTACGAATAACAATTTGATGGCATACAGAGCCTTACTTAATTTCATTCATGAATTTGTAATGATAAAATGATAGATACCATTTATGAAATACGATGGAGACAATGGATTCAGATCGGTCAGCCTGGAGAGTGCGTGCCATGGGTCTTTACTTCCGTTTGTAAAGATGACGTTCGTAACTTCAGGTTCAAGACCTCCATAAACAATATTTGTCCTTTTGATTCTTCCATCCAAAAGGTGTTTATTATAACTGAAAAATATCATTATTATTATTATTATATTATATGTTTTTGATATGTCTTCTCTCTTAAGTAATACAAGTTTGTCTCGACAAACTTCTGTCAAATTCTGTCGTACTTTATTCCGTAAGCATCTCCGCACAGCTGTTCGTAATAATCGACACCGATGTGATCTCCGAAAATGGAATCTTTTGTTGTGGTCTGGTAGTAACCATACTCGGTACAGGTTTGGTAAATCCATTGCCTCACTAAAATCAAAATTAATAGTTGCATTATGTATGGAAATAAATATAAATTTTAGCACAAATTATATTATGCATTACATAATCTTTTAGTGTATACAGGCTGTCCCATTTTAAATTAACACCTTGATTATCTCAGAAACTTTGTTTAAAAAACAAAGTCCACAATTGCAGCGCCATGTAAGTGAAATTCAATGTTATTCGATTTCCTTTTAAAATAACACATTTATTTGTTTATAAATACATTTTGACGTGAGATGATTAGTTTCCAAGATATTCAAGATGGTAATTTAAAATGGAACACCCTGTATAATGATTTTATATATATCTGAGACGAATTGCAACTACCAGTTAAACTGATGTAAAATCAATCATGTTGTCTTTCTCATATAAATATAATACACTGAACTGATTATTGCGTTCCATTAGAAATATATATTTATATCTACACTCGAATCCCGCGTACGTGTTGCTCGCATAGGTGTCCCCCGCATACAGAGTGAGCATACCTTTGCGTAGGGATCCGTATCGTTAGGGATACTTCTCCCACTACCACGTGCTGACGGATCCGTACGGGAGGTTCGATTGTGCTAGTTTTTTTAGTAATATATAATGTAATAATATATAATTCTTGATCTCTAAAAGCCTTACCCATTTGACCCTCGACGAATTTTGGATTGCTGATCTCCTTCACCATCTCATCATAATCAATATTAGCACATTTTTCAGGATTTGAGACCATTTTGGCCAAACGT
>JAAMPD010002905.1:12396-42466 GCA_025266255.1 Trissolcus basalis
CTAGGATTTGTAGACCATTTTGGCCAACGTAAGATCTGCGGTCTGTATTTGTCACTGGTCATAATTCGGCAAAGCTTTTCACTTCTCCATTCTCCATCTTCAGATGGTCTATCATACTGGGCAGCGCTTTTGAAAATCTATAAAATAGGACATTTGAATTTTAATATACTAACAATGTTTCCCAAAACGAATAAAATAAGAATAACAGGTCTAAAGAATTATTTCACTTACATCTACGAGACCTTCAAATAATACAGCCAAATTCTTCTTGTCGCCAAGTTGTATTGGTTTGCAAAGACTATAAAAAAGGAAAATATTCATTTTTAATGAATTTCACTTGAATGATTGTATCATTTGAAAAATAATAAAAAATAATAAAAATCACATACTTGAAAATGTCAGCAAGTAAATTTAATCCTGTTTGGCTTTTTGACATGTCAGTAAAAGCTTTGAACGCCTCTTGTACATCATCTACACATTGTTGTCCGTATGTTTTCAAAACGTCAGTTACTACTTCTAAATATTCTGAAAACGAACAAAAATATATTAATTACAATTGCAACTGTTCAACGGTACAACAAATGAATATTGATATGATTTTGTATAATTATTCTTACCATGGAAATCAGCTTTAGCTAAAATAGGGCCACTGCTTGCTAAAGCTCCCTTAAAAATAAAAATAAAACATTAATAATCATAATAATCACAATTAAAAATCAATATTTATATTTTGATAATATTCACATTTTGTTTGCACGATAAATAAATGAATAAATAAATAAATAATAAATAATCTAAAAAAATACCTGTACAAGATGTGGATATTTAGCCCTCATCCATGCTGCCATATTTGCAGAATACGAACCCCCGATGACAATAACAGGCGATTTTTTATAGTTAGGTTGTTTCTTCAATTTTTGGATGAAAAAGGCAACATCTGCCAGAGCTTGATCAACACTCAAATGTCTGAGATTCTGAGACGAGAGGTCCCTGAAAATGAAGGTAACCAAATATTAAAACGTATCTTAATGATTATTGAATTATTCTTGTTATTTATGAGATTGTATTATTTGTTTTATAAATTGATGAGTACAACACTCAGACACTTACTCAGTTGCCTTAGATATTCCGTAATAACGATGTTCAGTATAAAACATAACTCCTTTTTGTTCTTTGGTCAGTTCGAAAGCGAAACCAGCTTGCAAAGCATTGGGAGTAATAGTCCATTCACCCCCCAAATAAACAATTATTGGACCTCCCCTCTTGAAGTAATATTTGTTTTCATAGTAACGCTGAAATTTAAATATTTACAATTAATTATAAATTATTAAATATAAAAATTAATGATAAAAAATAATTATCTACAATTTTTTCTTTTAAGCAGCTTTTAGTTTAATTGTCTTTAGTATTAGAATTTGAATCAACCAGACATTTTCTAAATCTACAACTAGTATGGAGAACTGACATATGGGCGGGGCTTAGAAAAATATGGCCGAATTAATACATTTTTTACCATCACGATAATAAAAAAGTGCGTTCTGTACGAACAATTTTATAGTTTTATTTTAGTTCATCATCAGTGAACAAATCTTCTTTTTACTGTAAAATTTTGTTTAGAGTTGATCATTTTTTTCAAGCCCCGCCCATATGTTCGATCCCAATAAAAAAATCTTTCTCTCGGCACAACGATTCTGTGGCTGCCAACAGTTGTAGGTGGTATAGGATCTACGTATAATTATATACATAACTGGTTATGGCCGTTACCTACAGACTTAGAATTACTCCAATATTAACATTATTCGACTTCATTTAAACATTATAATTCTATTCAAAATAATAAACGTTGTTTTAATTAAACATTTTAACTTAAACTTGTTCAAACGTTCGACTTCCAATATTTTTCCATCACATCTTCCAGATCCATAATTATTTTTAAAAAGTATATTGTCAGTATATGTTTCATATGTAGAAAAAATAATGATCCTTTTTATTATACACGCAGAAAAATAAATACAAAAATTTATTATATATAATATTGTAATTTGTGTATATAAAATTGAATGTAAATATTCGAGATTTTAATACATATAAAATGAATTTCATTATATTTCATTGTATAAATTCCATTATATTTTCAAATCTGGTCAAGTTTTGCGATGGCATTTTAGTTGTGTTTTTTTAGTAATTGTTGTTATTAATTTTTTATGTTGCCCAAAGTTTGAAATTCACTATCTATTTTTGAAATCACTTTTCAATCAAAGCTTTTAAGCAAATTCGAGCAATTACGCTTTATTTTCGATAAGAAATGATTTTTTCATAATTGATTTTAAAAATCATTTCCAATTTATTAGTGTTTGTATTCAACATCCATTTTCATTATCTAATTTTATCGTTCCATTGTTAAGTGTTGATGTACAACCGGCTTCGGTGCAAATTTCTAATTCATTTTTTTTGGGGGGGGGGGGGATCTGATAATTCAAACCAGAAATAAATTTTTTCATGAAATATTTCCTATCGTTTAAACGATATGTTATGAAAATTTTGCACTAACTATATTCTTTTTGTTAATGAATTTAACTTTATCTGTTTTAACAAGAATGGATAAATTACAACACTAATTATTTATTATTATTTCTTTGAAACAATTTCATTTCGTTGCACAAATTTTGTTTTATCGTTATTATTCAATAATTTATATTGAAAATTAAAATTATGTTTTTCAAAGTAATATAGTTAAAATTAATCAAAAAATCATTCCAAACATGTATTTCCATTTTACGTATAATTTTGTTCAATTTTTATTTTAATTCCAAAAATTTCCTGTTGCATCGTTGTTGTTCAATAATTTATTAACAAACTATTATGGTAATTTGTAAAGTAACATATTTAAAAATATTAAAAAATAATTACAGCCCATAAATTCATTTTGAACGTTACGTTTTTAAATATATATTAAATGCACAAAAATGATTGGATTCTTTTTAGATTAAAAGAAAGTACCGAAGATAAAATTGAAACGCACCTGGCTTCGGTACATTTTGGTCAACCGGCTTCGGTACATTGGCTTTTTAGATAACAAAAAATATGATATAATTACAGATCTCGTCCTTAGATCACATTAACCATATTCACAAATTGTTTGTCAATTAGTCCCATACTTCTTTTGATATTTTTAACTGTCCATCTCATTTATTACTTTTGTTTATTGCTTTTAAAAATGTTTATCTATAAAAAGAACACAATATATCACCATAAGTGTTTCTGAAACTAGATACACTTTCAATTATCCAAACATGATTTTATCCTCTGTCTCTCTCTCTATGTTGAAATTCAAAAATTCGAATTTTTGTTTCTTTTTTTTCTAGAAAACTATTTTATGGCAAAATAAAAAGACACGTTTATCGCGCCAAATGTAGATTCTCAGGATGAAAAGTTTGGGTTGTTGAAAGACACTCGCTTTTTCTCTGATTGATGGCTTTTGAATTCCATGTTTTGAGCTGGTAAGCGAAGAAGGAAAAATGCCGACAAAGCGACGGTCGACGAGTGCCCGGTGCAGCGGACACATGCTCCTTTTTTCGAACACCCTTCAATTTTGATGTTGTGCATACATCCCCTTAACTTGTACATCTTTACCCAACAAAGCCGGACCACTGATTTTTCACAAGTTAATGACACTCGCCTCTTTGCTACTGCACTCTGGCGTCTCTATTTTTTTTTTTTGCCTTTTAACTTAAATCAACATGTTTGATTTGAGAAAAATGTCTGAACAAGATTTATTGACACGAAGAAATCTTTAGATTTATTCGACGAGAGATTATATTTAGTTCGAAGAGGTTCAAAAATGTGAACCGCATTTTGAAAAAGAGAAAATGCATCTTTTCCAAATTCTCCTTCAAATGAGACACAACTTTTGATATCAAAGTATCGGTTTTTATGCCAATCAAACATATTGAACGATGATCAAAAAGTCGTCTTTGGTAAATTTTTTGAAATCACATTTTTTTATATTCAAAAAATTACTGTAATTATATATTGTATTATATATATTATTATATTTTATATGGATATATTATATGATGAACTATATTATATATATAGTTTATTCCATTGAATTTCAAATCTGGTCATGTTTCGTCTTTGAAAACTTTTTATAAACCAGCATTTTTATATTACAAAAATTACTATAATGAACCCTCTTCAAACATTTTAATAAAATTCATTTTTTTATATGAATGAATATAACTTTGTTCAAGTGCATCAAAAACCGTTTCTTGGTCCAAGATAAATATCATTATTTCTCGTGTTATAATAAATTGTTTGTCATGATTACTTAAAAAAAGAAAAACTATAAGTTATTATATTATTATATATGAGTTCATATATCATATTGAACAATAATAAAAAATTCTCCTGTGATACATTTTATATAAATCAAAATTTTTATACTTAAAAAATTACTATAACGAACCCTCTTTTAAGGTTGTAATCAAATTCATTTTATTATACGAATATCATTTTTCTATACGAATGTATATAACATTTTTCAAATTTCAAAAATCTTTCTTGCTCCAAAATAAATATCATCAATTATTCTCGTAATGTTAAAAAAATATTTTTTCATGATTATTATTAAAAAAAGAACAAAACTGTATGTACAATATTATATATGAGCATATCAAATACAAAGTTGGCTGCCACAAGAACGTTTTATATTTTTTTCAAAAAGTTCTACATCAGCAACTTGTGTTTCATTTGTTCGATAAGAAAGAATAAAAAATTGTTCGTCATGATTATTATCAAAAAAAAAAAAAAAAAAAAAGAAAAAGAACAGAATCATATGTACAGTATCATATATGACCATATCAAATACAAAGTTGACTGTCACAAGAACGTTTTATATTTTATTTCAAAAATTATTCTCCAGCAACTTGGTGTTTCATTTGTTGGATATAAAAAAGTATGAAAAATCATAATGATTATATCAGGACGCATAAATTTTCTTTGATTTTTTGCCGGTGTCTGCAGCGCAAAAAGCTCTCGCATAAATCGCGATGACTCGGCGAAAAATCAAATCTGCCAATAAAAATTGGTGGAAACAAAACAGTAGCAGGCGGAGAAAATGGCAAAAGGAAAAAAGCACGAATGCAAAAGCACGGACAGTTCTGCTGATATGTTGGTACGTCGCTCGGAGTGGGGGTGGACGTCCCGTGGAGGGGGCAGCTATCGATTAGAGGTTTCAGCCATTTTGTTGGCGGCGCCTGAGCGCAGGCCAATAGGAGCCGCGGCTCGCAAAAAGCCGTCCTCTCCGGGCTGTCTGCGAGCGCCACAAAAGGGGAATCCCGGAGGGTGGTGTCGTGCGAGAACGCGCTCCAAGAGTTCAGTCTGGGTCCAGCTCTCCTCGGGGAACCGCGTCGCTCCCAGCCGAGGGCTCACCTTCGACAACCCTGCTGATAACGGCTCCCCTTCCCCCTCCTCCCGGCTCTGCCCCTCCAGCGGAACTCTTTGTACAATAAAAAAGCAGGACGCGTTAAACAAACAATCGTACTCCCCTGGCCGAAATCGATGAGATTGATGTTCGATCGAATCGCGCCGCATCTTCTCACCGGAGTGTCTGGTTCGCGAAAGTGCTCGCTGGTGCTAAGTGAACAACAGTGATATTCTACCTTGCCCAGGATTCCACTGGCATTAACCATGCAGAGGGCCGCAGCTGGTCCCGGCCCTTTGGCCCTGCAAGCCCCACCGAGGTCCCTTAAAATTTCACCAGTCAAACTTGATGAAACTTCGGACCCCATGTCACATAGTAAGTACCCATATCAAACCACTCTGAGTACCTTGTTAATTATATTGTAACATCAGTATGTACATGTATATATCTTTTGGATTTAATTTTCATTCACTTTTCGAGCGTGTTTTTATACAAAATTTGTTTTTCTTTCTTGGCTTCCTTCCTCAACTTTTCAACTTTGGGTTTTTACCTTTTGTTTTCACCTTTCGTTATCACTTTCTCGGTGACTATTGTTTAAGATCTCGGGGAACTAAAAATTGACTGTGACAAATTTGTCATCTGTTTTACCTGTAGAAATCTTATCTCAAATTTGGCTTAATTCCTTTTGTTTTCTTGCACGGTTTGATAGTTTGGGTTTTGCGATTGTCGGCAAGAAAAAAAGTTTCTGAAAGGTAGAAATTATCGGATGATTTTTAGGACTGAAAGGAATTCGATTCGCTTGGACTGTGAATTTTGTAAATTCTATTTGTATAAATCAAGACCAAATATTTTGGCTAAATTTTGTCTCGGTTTTTAGGATTTTAGAAAAGTAACAAATGAAGTGCGACGAACTTATCTTCGGCCTACCCGTACAATTTATTTTATTTTGCCTCAAATTTGGTTACCTCTTTTTCTTGCACGATTTAGCAGTTTGGGTTTTGCGATTCGGCAAGAAAGAAAAAAAAGTTTCTGAGAGGTATAAATTTTCAGACTGAAAACCTAATTGAAACAATTCAATTCGCCTGAACTGTGAATTTTATAAATATATTTATAAACCAAGACTAAAATATTTTGAATAATTTTTTTTTTTTTTCCCTCCAACAAGTTTTTATGTTTGAATTTCAATAACAAGGTCACTTGTTGCTCGAGAAACTTGAAAACAAATTGGAGTAGACATTTGTGATATTAAAATTTAACTAACGATTATTGGTATCGAAAAAAGAAATGTGTTCAAAAAGTCGAGCATATTTTTTGAACGAATTTCCCATCCGGTTTTGCTCGAATTTTTCAAATTGTTTTCTCTTTTTATAAACAAATCTGCACATGAAATGATGATAAAAATAATCAAAAATCTTTGTCCGAGTAATATTGAAAAGTTGAAACTCTTTAACATGGAAAATGATTTGATTCGGATGAACTTGACGGATGGATTAAAAAGTGGTTTCATTACGCGATGAAAGAAGCCCAAAAACGTTGATAGGATACACGCACATAAAATAATATTCCTGAGCAAAGATAGAGGACGCATAAATTATGTTTGTTGCCACGGTCGCATGTACCTGGCTTGGACCAATCAAACATCTCATTTACAATTTCAAACGAGTTGGCCGTCTTGAATGTTGGTATCAAGACCGTTCCTTTGTATTGGCGACAAATTGTTACTTTTGTCAGCGACCCAACATTTTTGGCGGGAAAAACGATCGCTCCGGCGCACCATTCCATTTGTCAAAACCGCATTTAATGACGACATGGATATATCTTCTCGCAAGGTCATTTTTTTATCATCCAAAATTTCTTCACCTTTTTTATATTTTTTTTTCTTTCCTTCTTTTTTTTCTACGTCACGTTTTATCATTCTGCGATTGTTTTCGGCGTTCATCATTCTTTCTCCCAACAGCCTTCTGAAGACTTGTAATATTATAATGAACCTCTCGATGAAAAATCATTTTTCATCTCTCGCAAACAACAATCACAATCACACGAAATTACAAACCAAATTCTGTCAAATTCGAACAAAATAAACTCATTTTATTTCGAGTGAAAAAATAATGTAAAATGAAAAAGCCGTCTGAGTGGTTGTAATAAAATTATATTATTATCTCATCGGAGTGTTATAAAAAGTATAAAAAAACGTATAAAAATGTGCGATCAAAAAGTAGCTATATATTAAACTAGTCTGAAATTTTAACACTTGTTAATTGTCAAGGTGGGCCAATCGCGAGGAATGCATGCGAAAAGCAGACCGACCCGGGCTCATTAATGCACCGATCACATTAATGAGGACAGTCTAGAAAAATTTGCCGCCAGACAGTTTCGCATTTAGGAGTCTAAACTTTTATAAGGGGAAGTGAAAGAAAAAAAAAGGGATCGGTACGCCGGTTCATCAATTATGCCTCGCGATTTCGTAGCATCGATTCGTTATAAATAAATGGCTTGATGAATAAAATAGCGCGGGCGGTTTATTTTTATCGCGCGTGTGGTTATTAATCGTGCGACTGTTTGTTTTGACAGCGCCAAAACGAGAGGAATGTCCCGTCTTTTCTCCGTGACCATATCGAACGTTGTAAAAGCAAAGAAATAATAATAAAAAGAAGGGAAACCTTTCATGGGCACCGTTTCACGCATTTCCACATTTTTCCAGTCGTAAAACGGGAGGCCCAACTCGTCATCTCTGTTGTGACAGATTTCTTTTGTTCGGTCCTCGGAAGAGCTTCAAAATATATTTCACCGTTTAATGCGACGTCCAAAAGAAACATTAACAGAATTGGAACGAACAATTGGTGATACTTTTGTTCGGTTTTCAGATTTAACTATGCACTGATATAAAAAATCGGTATTATTTATTATAAAAGAGTTTGTTTTATGGTCTAACAAAATTATAGTTTTTGATTGACTTTTATAAAATTATTCTTATTTATTTTGTTAAGAAGATAAAAATGTATAAATGAGTCTTTATTTTTTATTTTTATTATTTTTTTAATCAATTGATTTTAAGGTTAGATTCAGTTATTCATTTTGAAAAACAATCAAGTAAGATTATTAAAACTGATCAAAAATGATATAAAACGATTCATAGTAAGTGTATAATCGCTTAATTTTTTGAACTAATTTTTAATTGATCTTTTTCACAGAACAAACTGATGATTTGTGACCTATAGGTTTTTCTTATTTATTTTGTTAAAAACATTGTAGCCTTAGAATACGTTTCAAAATTAACGGTTAAATTGAATTTTGCAATTCGATTAATTTGATTCAAAGAAGTATAGTTACTTTAATTATATCGTATAAGTCTAAATATTAAAAGTAACAAGTTTGAACGCATTTTTTAAAAAATGTTTAAAACTTATTATGGGTAGAAAATTATCATTACACTAACTGTTCATCAGTTTGACCAACAATTTTGAGTTGATCAAAAACAAACTAGAAAATATAGCAAAACTGAAAATAATTATGAGAAATGGAATTTTAGTAGTTGCTACTACATTTCCAGTTCTAACTATATAAACACCAAAACTTAAAAATACAGTTCATTCAACGAAGTAAATTTTTCTCAGGAGATTTGGAGGTAATTTCATAGGAAAATGAAATTCGGGAGGAGATGAAAGAGTTGAGGTTACGTTTTGCGCCGCGACGGCCGGTGATCGGTCGCAAGTATAGCTGAGCACACGAAATTTAGGATGTATGCTTAAATGAACGTCCTTAGATATCCTTGTGAAATTTATGTAGGTGTTGGCCGTGGCTTTTATCAACGAGTGGCATTCCTGTGCGTCTTCCCGGGCGCCCCGGCGTCGCCAAAGAGCAGGTTCTAATTCGTGTGTGATTTCGACTCTCTGACTCACGTTGCACCTCTTCTTCTCTCCCCTCGTATTATCACCTTTTGCGAATTCGTTTCTGCTGTGATGACAAACAGTATCTCATAAATTTGATAAACCCTTGTCAGTAACCAAATTTTTGTTCAAAACCTTGTCATTTCTTTCAACGGTCCAAAAAATTACATTCAACAAAATTGTCCTCTCCAATATCAGAAACCAACTTTCAGAATCAACCAACAGAAACCAAAACATCAAAATTGAAACAAATATAAATACTTGAACAAAGAAGAAAAATTTTTGTACTTAAAAAATTACAGTCTTGAAACATGAGTAAATAAATAAGACTTTTGATCCATTTCGTGTGTTAATCAAGTAGAAAACATTTTTTTCTTTCACTTAAAAAATATAGTTTACAAATTAGGAGTTTAATTTCTTATTTTGTTTGTGAAAAAAAACGAACATTTTGATTTTTAAGGTGAAATTAGGATAGTTATTGTAAATTGTAAAGTGATAAAACGCAATTGTTTTGTAAAGAAGTGAAAAATTGAATTGAAAGAAAAAATGAGATAATTGAAGATTTTTTAGCATATTAAATTTGTTGTCTGGGATGCGTAACAGGAAGCAGATCTTTATCTGAGTTGTAAAGAGGGTAGCGGATATTCTCGGTGGTTTATAGCTATAGATGGGCCATTTGGTCACTCAAAGGGCCTGAAAAGTGAGAAAAAAAAGAGACGACAGAGGCGCCCGGCCGGCTGTTTGTTGGCTCCCGAGATGGACCCCCGTCCTGGCGCCTGCATTGTTTATGGCCCAGATCAATATCCGCTCATAATCATTAGCCGAGATCACTGCGGATAAAGCTCGCCACGGCTTAATCTTAATTTGCCCCACCCAACTCGTGACGCTATATTTCAACGTCTTAATAACGTCATCGGGTCCGGAAAGATGCTCTGGAAAAAAGTGAAAACAACTGACTCAGGTATCAAAAATTTGACCAAGGGAAAGGTTTGAAAAAAAAAAGAATCGTAAGAAATTCAAATGACTAATCAGCCAATTTGTCGGCCTTTCTCACTTGCCGATTTCTCAATGTTCCAATTAATTCCGTCGATTACAATTTTTCTTCGTACAATCAGCATTTATTTAATCTAATTCATTATTTGTTGACAACAACTTTTGGTCGTTTCGTTTTGCACTTGGAGCGTTCAATTTCCCCCGGTCGTGAGAATTTCGAGCGCAAATTTTTGTTGCTTTTGAGTGGCTTCAATTTATCGCGACACGTATACATAAACGTTATCGTACAGCGTGAACTACAAAAATGGCTATCTTGTCGCAAACGAAGTGCGACTATTTATTATAATATATTTATTTCCATTTTCTCGAACACGTGTAAGTTATTACGATGCTCGGACGTTTGTACGTAACCGCCGTTTTGTGCAATAATAAATTCGAGTATTTAACAATACAACACGCGGCAGTCAGATAACAAATTATCAGCCCGTTCATTATACAATTGATAAGTCTAGTTTTTGTTGCGTGTATAATATACGTGGGATCGCGCGGCTCGTGCGGAATGCAAATTGACATGTCAACTAATTGTATTGCCTTTTGACAAATCGGTAAAAACAAATTTTGACATTTTTTCAATATGTACCATAAAACTAATTAGAATTTGAAAATATCATTTTCTCCAATTCGTGTTAACTTTTATACAAATTTGTTATTAACTGATGAATGATTACTAATTGTTAACAAAATATTTCAATTATTAATTAGAGTTCTCTCTCGATCTCGAAAGTGATTTTTTTCAATGTATAATAAATATTACCCATATTGCTGCTTTTTATCAATTTTTTATATGGGAAAAATATATTTTATTTTATTTTTTCGAAATGTTAAAAAAATATATATAATAATATTTATATTATATAAATTTATAATAATAAATATATATAAAATAATAAATAAATAAATAAAATACTAATAAAATTTTTCAACTAATTTAGAGTTGTCACGATTCAGTCATATCATATATCCTAATATAGTCATAATAATAAAATAATAAAATTTCATAAAATAAAGTATATCGTATAGTTTTTGAACTTTCAAAATAGAGCCAAAATTCGCAAAAGTCATCAATGTCTGCCAGACTCGTTACGTTTATGGATAGTAAAAAATAAGTAATGAACGAGATAATAATGATAGAACGAAATTTAATAGCGCTAAGTGACCGGGTATGATTTTTGGGATACACACCTATAGATCAGCGGGGTCCAATCGGGTAACCAGAGTGATTTACTCGAACAGTCGAAGACACAGGGGGTCTCCTGGACAAAAATAATCAGTCGATTAGAGTGCAGATGTTCTCATCTGAGGATTATGAGCGGCATCGGGTTCCCCTCGGCGGCACACTCGGCCGAGCGTGGACGCTCTTACGCCGAGGGAATTCGACAACTTAAGGGTGGGTTTGATTGAATTATCATGAGTGTTTGCGGAGTAGTGGCCTGCAATTGAATTAGACCCCGAGACTTTCTTCTTTTTTCGCCCTCTCGAGGTCTTCCAAAAGCGCATTTATCAGTCCCCCCCCCCTCTCTCCCCCCATCAATGTTTACGCAAACAGACACGTATACCAAACTTGAGTAACCTTTTGAGGTTTCCAACCACTTTTTCGCAAACTCTTCAGATACAAAGAATTGACCAACTATAAATAGACAGTTTCTTCTTTTTTTCAGTCGAATTTTGACATTTGTTTTTTTGTTTGGTTTTTTATTTATTTATTTATTCCCTAGGGAGAAAAAGTTCGTTGCTAAAAATACCATCGGCTAACTTCACTTTCCTTCCTCGTTCCTTATTGGTCAATTTTTATCCGCGGGATGATTTCGGTTGACAAAAAGTAATTTTTACTCTTTTTCGATACAAACATTAATCATATTTTATTAATTCAATTAATTATTAAGAATAAAACGAGTTTTGAGTTATTATAATTTCTTTTCTTTCCTTAAAAAATTTCTTCGCGAATAAACAATTATAAAATCAACGTCGTCCCATTCGTTATGAAAATTCTATTAATTCTAAATAAATGATTCACATCAATTTTATTGTAAATAATGATAATTCAAAATTCAAGTATGTTATCTAAGTCATTTTGAAACTTCCATGGTTTTGTTTGTTTGTTTGTTTGTTTGTTTGTTTTTTTTTTTCGAGTCCAATAAATTTTGAATAAGTTTGAATTTAAAGTTGGCGTTTGAGAAGAGAAATTGTGCAAGAAAGAGTTTGTACTGTAAATAATGAGGAGTGGGGGGTGGCGGTAACGAATGCAAATGCGTCGAAAGGCGAAATTTCCGAAACGAATTTGTGGCCGTCGAAAAAGGGATATAAAAAAAAAGGAATAATTAGCAGAGGTGTTAATGAAATACCAAATGAACGCGCGGGACAGCAAATCGGCGCCTGTGAACCGCCGGCAGACAGCTACGACACGCGGTCCGGCGCCGCTTACTATTCCCCCGTTTTTATAGCCGCACGCTAGCTACTCTCTTCTCAAATTCTCAATATCCTTCCTTCCTGCAGACGAGGCTGCATTTTTTTTCAAACCCGCTTCTTCTCGCCTCGCTCCCTCTCACTCCCTCCCCCCTCCCCTCTCTCTCGCACTTGTGCGCAAAACGAAAGTTCGCCTCGCGCGATTCGATTTCGTTCGCACGTGTTTATGCATTTCATTAATTAATTCTCAGGCCGACCTTTGATCATCGCGCTGCGAGTAATTTTAATATATTTCCGACTCTGCGCCTGACTTTGATCTATGGCTGTCGCAGTCCCTTCTCTTCTGCTACTGTTATCTTTCTCACCTTTTTTTTTTCTACACCATCTCCAATTCAAAAATCCACAATCTCCAAGGTTATTCAATAACTTTGATTGTTTATTTTCGACTTTTTCGATTCCATCCTACCACAACAGTTACAAACCATTTATTTACTTTCACCAGTTGGTTTATTTGAATTCATCCTTCAAGGTCATACAAATTGTTTATATTATTCAATTTTGAATTACATCCCACGTGCTAAATGGTTTGTCAGGACATGAAAATTAAAAAATGCAAATATTTCTGTTGTCACAATGATTGTTTATTTGATTTTGAAGTACAGGAGTGGGAGAAAAGTGGAGGGGGAAATTGAAAGAAAAAATGTATTTGAAAATGGTTTAGCACGTAGAATCGTTTCCCACCATGCTTAAGGAGTCCATAACTCTGTTGAGATGAGAGTGAGAAAAACGCGTTGGTATCCGAAATGCATATCTGTTTGAAAATGTCTGGCGATTTTTGCGCGGCGCGAGAAATGTACAATCGGGTCGGCGCGCGTGTACAAAAGAGGCTTTTCCGCTCTCGGCGCTAGACATATATATTTGCCTGCCCCCCTGCGCCACGTGTTGGGTCGTGTCTTTCGGTGCCCGAGTAAGAAACAAGTCGTCGCGTCGGACGAGCGAGAGAGAGAGAACACGACAGAGAGAACGCTGGGAGGTTGTCGCCTTAGGGAGCTAATGGGAGACCGACACTCTTTGAAGTTGGCCGCGAGCGTCGGACTCCCGTTTGGTTGACTCGGTGGTCGATTGACCACCGGCACATTTCGGGCCCCGTTATATCCTCGGCTATTTTGATGCGCCGGATTAGCCGTTTCGATATGACGCTTCACATGCCTCGTGCACTGTTAATTAAACTCAAAGTTCACGGGGATTATACACCTCGCGCCAACTTTTAGCCTCTTTTTCGATTTCCTTTTTCTTTTTCTCTTTCTCTTTCCTTCTGCCCCCCCCCCACCTCCCCCCCGCGAATAAGTCCCTCATGTGCTCTGCAGATTAAAACCTTCAGTCGCCTCCAGAGAAGCTGCTGAGCCAAACTATCTCTGACGTTTATTCCACTCGACGTGCGAGTTTTTATTTTCAAACCAAAATCGGCTCTTGTTTTGAGACACACGTTACAGAAATTCGATTATCTTCGGGCAATGCCGTGTCATAAACATGAGATTTTCAATTTTAAGCCGATCGAAAAATCATTGCTCTTGCAACAATTATCATTTTATTTATATTATTAATTCTGTCCAACTTGAAAGTTTAAGTGGAAAATAGAGTAACAATTTTGTCACGTTTGTTAACAAAGAAAATATTTTTCATTTTTTTTTTTCTTTTCAAGTTTTGATTAATGAAATATGTTTTTATTGAAAATAATGGTGGGACTGTCGGTACAGTAATTAGCGTTTTTCAAATGATACTTAATCATAATATATTTTTTTATAATTGGTTTTTGCAAATTTGCAGGTTAAAATTTTTTTTTTTCTGGAAAGTCGGAATTTATTTGAAATTGAAATTTCACAAATTTAAATTCGAGATTTTTAATTTAAAATTAGTTTGAAATTGAATATCTCAGTTTAGGAATAGTCAAAATACTCAAAGAGAGACAAAAAAAAGCTACAAATTCGCCAGAGAGTAAACTAAAATTTTCTAATATCATTATTTTGATACGAAAAAAAACAAAAACAAACAGTCAAACTTGAAAATTGCAGACAAGTAAAATATTAACCTCCGATGTTTGTCTCATCGAATCAAAATGAAATTTGATTTATTTGCAGCGATGAAATTTAATTATCCTTATTCTATTTGTTTACAATTAAATTACGTTCATGAATAACCAACAATGTTTTCGCAATTTCATTCATTAACTCAGTACGAAAACAATTTTTTCCCCTGTAAACTAACATTGTTTGTCAAAGCCACGAGATAGAGAGAGAGAGAAAAAAAAATTGTTTATTTTTAAAATTGATTTTTGCCGGTCAAATCAAAAATGATTCACCATTTTCAATATCAAATAAACAAACATTTTTTCCACCTTCAATAGAATCGAAAACAAAGAGAATGTCAAATTTTGAAAGACTCGAAAAAATAAGTCATTACACTCGTAAAATCCGGATCATTGACCTCCGCAGTGTTTTGACCTGTCCGATCTGTTTCCAAACATTGTCAACGACAACTAGAAAGGGTAGCAAAATTCGACCGACGATGCTCAATTATAGTTTTAAAAAATTGTCCAGACGTTGCACAAGCACCAACTCGTCTCACCTTCTGTGAGAAACCCCATTCCAATGGGGGTTTATTTCGTGGTGTCCCAACGACCTTGACTCGTTATCTTGGCACGTGTTCATATAAGTTTAATCCGTTTCTCTTCCGCTTTAATATTGATCCTCTCGAGCGATCTTTCGCCACGAAAAGTCAAACTTGGAGATATTCCTCTCCCGGTTGGGGAGAGCGCGGCCGGGAACTGTGGATGGATGTGGGCGGAGTCAAACTGCGCTCCTCCCACCCCGCCCTACGCCCTTCCCCGACCCCCTCCCCTCTCCTCTCGGCTCGTCGCGCGAAAACGAACAAAGACGTCGGCGAATAAAGGATCGTTTAACATCATGCATGACTTATTATTATTTAAGACCAACTTTGACGAGTCTAATTCGCCAACTTAAATCGGATATTTATGAACCCCAAACGTTCATTGTAACACTTCGCTCTGGCGCGCGACTATCCGAACATTTTCTCTTTCATCTTTCTTTTTTTTTTTCTTTCTTTCTTTTTTCATAAAAGTCTCTCTTGTGAGGGATCGTTTTGTTCTCTAACGTCATATCCTGTTACTGTGGATTTGTATTATGCAATAATATAATCATTCCTTTTTGTGAATTGTTTACAGTGAATGTTTACATTCGAATTTGAAATCTGTTTTTATTGCGTTACAATACAAAATGTGTTTTGATTATTTCTCATTTATAATCTTTGTGAAAACAGATATTTATTCATTTATTTATTTACATTGGATTGAAATATTATATGAGGAAGTGGGAGAGGGCAAATTGAGATCATGATTGAGACATGGAAATAATTCGAGCACCGTGTTGTTTGGCACCTGTTATCAGCGAGGTCAAAGACGCAAGTTGACTCTGACTATTTTTTGTCTGATTTTTGTACGTGCATCACACTCATTGGCGGCTTCTTTGACTCACGATTAACTATATCTAATTTACGCAAACCGAGCCGATATCGTCTGGTGAAACATGCACGACCTTTCGATGCCGACGAAAGATTTACCTCTTTCAAGCAAACAAGCAGCAGATAAATGATTAATTTTTATTATCGGGTCCAAGGTAACGTTCTTTGTCGAATCGAAAATCTTACAAAACTTTCATATTTGTGAGAATAACCAAATTTATTTAAACCTTCTAAAAAATCTATAAGGTTTTCAAAATTTTGTCTTTGTTAACCTTTTTTTTTTGCTTTTAAGTTTGTAAAATGCCTCTGTTTTTCCTGTCTTGAGTTTTGGTGCATGAAAAAGTTCCGTATAGTAGAAAAAGAAAAGTATACTTGTTGAGTTGGGTAGAAACAAGGTTGGTTTTCGAATTACAGAAAACATGAGCCACCTGTGCTTCGGCTGCGGGGGCATCATCCACGATCGGTGGATCTTGAGGGTGGAGCCCGATTTCGAGTGGCACGCCGCTTGTCTCAAGTGCGCCGAGTGCCAGCAATTCCTGGATGAAAGCAGCAGGTGCTTCGTCCGGGACGACAAGATCTATTGTAAACGCGACTACGATAGGTAAGATCCAACGAACGAAAACCAATCAACAAACTCTTTTCCATCTTCAAGTTTGGCATTTTGAGGTTAGGTTGTTTCTTTGTTCTGCCTTTTCTTCAAACTTTTATTTCTTCGAAGATCAAAGATCAGTTTAGAAGCTGGCAACTGAGAAACCGATATCGCAGTGGGTACAAGCTATATTGTGTTCTTGCAAAATAATCATTTATTTGTCATTAATTATTTTTAAAAAATTGAAAACTTAAAATTGCACATGGCCGGTACGAACAATCCACCATCATGTGACTGAACATGACACTTTTGTTAGAAAATCTATATCTTCTAAAGGAATTACAAATTTTTCTGTTTTGGCAAATATCTTATACGTAACTAAATAATTATTATGCATTAAAAATTTGAACAAATCGCAAATTAACAATACATCGTTGGGTTCATCAATATTAAGATACGTTTGATCCTAATAAAAACTTGGAAACATTCGGAATTCGAAAAGCTAACAAATTTGTTACACCAAATCAACTCGTTAATCGGCAGTTGTAGTGCCTTTTTAAATAAAATTCATTGTAATTCAACGTCATCCGACGATCTTCGACAAAAATTACAATTCAAATTGTAACTCACGATAAGGTAAACGTACCTAATACGGTTATAGTGTACCTATTTGTGTTATTTTTGTTGATAATATATTTAGAATTTATTTAGAAAATTGGAGGCTGTGCAAAACATTTTATTGAAATTAATAGAAATCTAACACTTAATCTTCGTGAATCTCAAATGATTTAATTATTATCCAAAATGAGAATCAATTTAATAACAAACTTAACACAAATGGGTATACTATAACTGTATTAAGTACGTTTACCTTACAGATAGTAAACATTACTATTTATCTTGTTCTCATTACAATATCTCATTACAATATGAAAAAAGTACGATCCAAGTTGTACGATATCGGTTTCTCAGTGCAATAGTATATTACGTAACCAGGGCGGGAAGTAGGTTATTCCCGAAAATTGATTTTCATGTTTGAGGAACAGTTTTCACAAGGTTAAGCCGAGTGTAAACAGCTCCGATACGCGAAAATCATTCATCGATGATAGTCTACTTCATGCTTAAATATTGTGTACGATGGTTTTCACTACGAGTGTATAGGAAATAGCCTCATCCCAGTCTAAAAACAGTGCAGGATGGATAATCTGAACGAATGTACGGGTAAGTGGGCTTCAGAATGAGTGACTTATATGAGGCAAGGTCGAATGCAACTCTCAAGGGCAAAGCCTACTTGCTTTCAAATTCGTTAGCAATTGACCATTTGCCTTCCTCTTTTTAGGCTGGGAAGTGACACTTTCCCATACAAGTCATTTTTATACAACCAAAACTCTCATACTTTACACACATATTTATTTTCTTCACTCAAAACAAAAGATGTTGGCATTCTTTCTCGTTGCCAACATTATTTGTTTTTACAAGAAAAAATATCTTCAACTTGGAAAAAAAACAAGTTTTACGTTGGCAGCCCTTCTTGTTTTGCCAACACAAATTAGTAATTTGTCATTCTAACGGCAATGAGTTGAGAATCACTACTTTTTTGAATCAAAACTTGAACGATTGGATTAGAGTTTGTTATTGTGGCGGGGATGTGTATAAAGGATGAAACTGTAAGGAGGACTGTGGGTTGCAGATTGTTTGGCACAAAGTGTGAGAAGTGCAGCCAGTCGTTCAACAAGAACGACTTCTACATGCGAGCGCGCAACAAGATCTATCATATCGAGTGCTTCAGGTGCTCGGCGTGTACGAGGCAACTGAGACCGGGCGACGAGTTTGCGTTGCGCCACGACGGCCTGTTCTGCAAGCACGATCACGAGGTCCTCGAGGGCGAGAAGCTGTGCTCGGCACCTGGGGTCATCCCGGGCAACGAGAACAACAACAACGCCTCGCTCACAAACAACAACCATCACCTTCATCCGAACGACGGCTCCATGTCAGGTGAGCAGGAGCCACCGATCATGCTAATCATCTTTTCGCTCGTCTCGTAAAAGTCGCCAACGGTAGTTGACGCCACCATGCGACATTCGACACCTCTGGGCGCTAATTGAGCCACTACCGTCAGCCGCACTTTTTGTTATTCCGCCCATGCATTCATACAAAAAAAATAAAATAACAAAACATTTCAAGCACACGAGGCGACAAGATCAAATTATTCGTGTAACAAATTTGTGTGCAAAACAAATTATTTGAAACGTGCGCATATAAAGGAACCGAAAAAAGAAATTGTGCGATAAAAACGAGTGTCTGATTTTCAATCTTGATTTTATGTAAGGTCTTTAGATTGTATCTGGAATTATCTTGAAATTTTATTGTTACAAAAATCAACGCTTGTTGTAGATTTGTTGGCATTGTGATAAACGAGAATGTGATATATTTATATCGTAGACGAAATAACTCGCAGGTACAAGATACAAGATGGGAATTGGGATACATAATTGAACAGCGGTTAATATTGACGAGCAATTAATAAACTAAATGGTCATTTACTATTCAGTAACCGGCTTGTTACAAAAATATCCAACTTTTAATCTTATATTTATTTTTAGTTTGCAACTGACGTAGAATTTTGTTCGCCATTTTTGAACGACAATTAGAACTCAATTAGAATTGATGATTACAAGTTTGTCAAAATTGTCAAACCAATAAGTGTTTCTTTTTAAACACTAATCAATTGTTTTTGAACTTTTTATTCAGTTTCTACTTTATCGACTTTCGATTAATCGCCCTTTCTATTTTCTCAAACGTTGATAATTAACTTGAGAAACAAAATTTTTTTTTTTTAAATAACATGCGATTTTGTAAGAAAAATTTGATGGTTCTAAATTAGTCATAATGTCAAATAATTCACGAGCCATTAGTCAAACGAGACGACAATCCGGAGTTCAATTATCAACACCTAGGTAAAGGGTTCGGGGATTAACCGTGCGCGTGTCCGGGGGGTTCAGACCCTCGCGAAATTAGCCGGACAAAACGCGCGACAGGATAATCTCGGTCGTTCGCTTTCATTATCGGCACATCAGGGCGGATTAGCGAGAGCCCAACGGTGAGCGCTTGGGACCGCGTTTTGAAACGGGCCGGCTGTTTAGTTAGGACAGTTCAAATATATGGATTTCATAATATTTGGATTTCATTTGCTTTGTCTTGTGTAAACAGTCTTTCGAAGGCCTCAAGTTATAACTGCTAATTCGATATTCAGAATTGACTTTCCTCGAGGCCAACGAAATGTAATGTCAATTTACACCGAAACGAAAAAAAAAAACATTTATTTTTAAAGCCACAAAGAGAATTGCTTATTCGTCCGCTATGGTTTTGTCTCGAGTTCACGAAACACGCAAAACAAATTGTTAAAACATTTTTCTTTCTCTTTTATTTTTTTGTTTGTGTTTCAAGTTGAAGTTGAAGATTGATAACAAAATGCTAATTTAATGAAGGTCTCGATCTTGCAGATTCGGGCTCGGAAAGTGGATCGCACAAGGCTGTGGGAGGAGCGCGAGGTTCCGGTGGCACCAAAGGCGGCGGAGGCTCAGATGGGAAACCCACGCGAGTGCGAACGGTTCTGAACGAGAAGCAGCTCCAGACTCTGCGCAATTGCTACGCGGCAAATCCGCGTCCCGACGCTCTCATGAAGGAACAGTTAGTGGAGATGACTGGTTTGTCGCCGCGCGTCATTCGGGTCTGGTTTCAAAACAAACGGTGCAAAGACAAGAAGAAGACCATCGCCATGAAACAACAACAGCTGCAACAGGAAAAGGTATTACAAAGAATGTCCTTTAGTTTAAAAAACAATTGTCAATTATAGCAGTTCATCTTGAAATTTGTCTCGTCTCATTTTGAAACAATCACTTTTGAAAATAAGAAAGATCAAAGTTGAGTTGAATTAAAATTAAAAATAAAAGTTTAGAGTTTGAAAAGAAATGAAAAATCAAGTGTTGAAAGTAAAAATGGTATTTTTGGATGACGTTAAATTGACATTTTTAAGAGAGATTTGTCATAAGATGAGAAGAGAAAGGTATTGCGAGGAATGTCCTTTAGTTTGAAAAAAAAACAATCAGTTGTAACAGTTCATTTTTAAATTTGTTTCCTCTCATTTTGAAACAATCACCTTTGTGAATTGAAAAGATGAATTAAGTTTGAAAAATAAAAATGAAAATTTAAGGTGGGATATACGAGTACAGAAATTAAATATTTCAAATGGTAATTGATTATAATAATTTTAACACTTTATGACTAATTCTGTAATATCAAAGTCAACATTTGTTTGAAATTTAATCATCTGTACTTTTAAATAGTTAAATTTTTAAAATATTTCGTATTAGTGGATTTATGATTCAAAATTACAACAAGTTCTGACTGTTTTGGTAATTGGTATGTCCCACCTTAAAAAAGAAAAAATCATGTTACAAAAGAAATGATCTTTTTATGATGATTTTAAGGTGGTTCTAGCGTGATAATCAAAGCAAAAAGTTATTTATATACGAATTTTCATATACATATAGGTAAAATGTCAAAAGAATTTTTTGATGATTTTCAAGTAATCTTTACATTTTGTGAGAATAAACTTTTTGATCGAATTGTATCTAACCGACCAATCACAATCAGCCATTTTGAAATTGAAAATTTTGTTAACGTGATTGCTCCAAAACTAGATAGTTTTTTAAACTTTTCCCCAGTAATCTTCAATATCTGAAGTTAGTTATAAATAAATAAACATCTTTGAAACTAAATGGTCAATCGTTCTAAAATTTTGTTAACAAATGTGTGTTACTGAACAGAGCACGTGGTTTAAATTTGATAAAATTCTGACCTAAACGCTTTTTCGCTAAAACCACCTTAATGATGATTTGTAAGAGGTGATTGTTGATAAAATGAGAACAAAAATCCGTATTCCTTCTCCCGTTGAATAAATCCTGTATGAAAGTTTGGTGTTACAAATAAGACCAAGTGTCAAAGCAGGACTGCTTAGATTGCGAAGTTCTGTCCATTTCAGGACGGACGGAAGTTGGGATTCGGCGGAATGCACGGTATCCCGATGGTGGCGAGCAGTCCAGTTCGACACGAGAGTCCGATAGGGATCACTCCGCAAGAGGTGCTGGCCTACCAGCCGCCCTGGAAAGCGCTATCGGACTTCGCTCTCAACACGGACTTGGAGCGACTGGACCCAAACGCGCCATCCTTCCACCATCTGGTCTCTCAGGTACAGTCAAAATCCTCCCTCGAAATCCTGTCCCTCCAGCCTCTCTCTTGCTTCTGGCTTGTTCCTTCTCGATATTAGTCTGTAGTTTTCACCAGGACTGAAAAACCGACGCAAGATGAACAGCACATTTATTTATTTATCACTTGGACAGAACTGACACTAATTTGACCTTACGCTTTTCACAGGACATGATCGATACCAACTCAGACGACTCTTTCATTGATTATGTCCATAATTACCAGACCGCTTCAGTACAGGGCATAAACAGGATGGCCAACCAGAGCTTTGGCTTCGTCGAAGCCAAGCGAACCGGGTACATGACCAAAGCCTTTGTTCAAAATAACGCGTACAGTTCGGTTAAACAGGAAGAGATCGTCAAGGTTGATCCAAATATGTTTGTGGCACAGTATTCCAACGTTGAAAACCGCTATGAACAGTTGAACTACCAGTACAGTTGCTGGCAATATGGAGCTGGTCGGTCGGTAGCGTCGTCTAATTTGGAAGGTCAGTTGCTCCAAAGTGGAGTGATGATGAACGGCCAAGAGGCGTTGGGGACACTCAATTTACCACCCACGCCACCCTATGACGAAAACGACGTAGAGTTAGCGAATAACCAGATGGTTATCAACGGAATGGAATACTGCGCGCAAACTCAAGTCCCACGGCAGAATGTTGGCATTGCTAGTTTAGGATCTTCCACTGGGAGCTACAGTAACAGTCCGCAACCTATTCGGGATGAAGAATTCGATGGGATCAATGAAATTTTGAACGGAATGAACTTTACGCAAACTTTGCCGGATTTAAAGCATGTTATCTCTGATTGGATAGATGAAATGGTGTTATGAGTTAAGGGTGTGATAACAGTATGATGAGACTGATCTTATTATAGTTATTTATAATTTAATCATGTTAAGAAGTTATTTTTTTTATTATTGTTTATTGTATTTGTAAGTAGTTATGAAATTGAATTTTAAATTCAGCTAAAGCAACAAATAATGATGATTAGTATTCTGTTAAAATGTAACGATTGAGTTTTAGAGATGTACTGAATGGTTTAGTTTTTTTTTTTTTTTAATGAATTGATGGTTGGAACATTTGAAGATGTTTTAGAAGATATAATTTTGTATTGTGCGAATTTTGATCAAATTGTGGGACCAATTTACGGTCTATGTAGTTTAAGAATAATCCTAGTGCTAACAAATTCTAATTTTTGCACTGCACTGCATTATTGCTAATCACACTAACTTGTAGTTTTAAGTTAGTTGATAAGACACTATTCTTTTGGGTGTTTTTGTTTATCACCATTTTTCTTAATCATACTTTTGTCAATATACTTTTTGCTATCAATTTTTCTTCTGCTCTCTAATTGCATGATGTGATAGAAATAAAATTTCTACTTTTTTTAAGTGATTTTTTTACTCTACCTTTGTCTTGAACTTATCCCTGTGATATATATTCATTTAAGTTTAGACATAAGTTTATTTATAAGAGATAAGGCAAACTGTGATGAAAATTTTGAAAAACAATGAATAAAAATGAAAGAGAAAATTGTTTATCTTCATATTGATATAACAAGAGAATAAAAGAACTTGTCGCTATAAATTACTGTGATAAAACAGGAGAACTGTGATATGGAAATCTGAAATGAAACGACAAATTTACATGACTTTGATGATGACAAGAAGAGGCCATAAATCAGAGTAAAAATATCAGGAGGGACAATTGACAGTTTGGATAGATATCGTTGGCTACAGTTTCCGAACTCTGATAACATCAACCTGACCAAAACACAAATGTCACTCGAAAAAGTGATCTTAATTATAATTTACGACAGGGCCCATGTTCTCACTCGTAGAAAGTCGCAAAAAAATGTTGTCACGATCAACGTCAGTTGGTTCATTTTATTTTAGACACAACTGTTTACAAACATTTACATTCCTTTGCATTCATGAAGTCATGTTTGTATGATAATCCCTTGAAACTGTTGCGTAACAAATTGGTAGACCCGAAACCTGTTTTATGACTTGTCAAGTATACACATAACAAACTTTTCAAAGAATTCTACTAGCCTCGAAAGAGAAAATCAGATTTCCATAGGCAATTCACGATGGCGCGTAGTTTGAAAAAAATATACAGTCAAAGTTGTCAAGTTGTCCACTATGCTCTTTGTCAAATTGTCTTTTTCTCAACCTCAATTCTGGACCGTATACATATTTGGGTGCTAATGAATTTGTGTAGATATTTTTAAAAATATTCGGGTTGTTATCATTTGAAGAATAGTACAATTTTATTATATTGATTAATTATTACATCTTTTTTTATTGTTTTATTATTTCTAATAATCAAAGAAAACAAGTTTATTAATTCAATTCAATTCGGATGAAGTGTAACACGTTTTGTTCTTTCCCTTTCTATCTATATAATTAAAATCTGAATATGCAATCAAAAATATTTCAATAAATAATCAATTGTTCAATTTATGCTTTGAGGTTAAACACAACATAACCAAAAAAGTAGGGTACACTGAACAACTAGCTATAGAGCTGTTTCTTTATTAGGATTGGCTGACGTTCCCCAATAATATGTGGACAAGTTCGCAGCAACTAAATTCTAATTGCAGACAACTTAACAACTTTGACTGTACAGAAAAAATTCTGGGACAGCAGTAGCGCCACCATAGACACTCGACGTACTAATGAACCAGACAGCAGACGTTCAAAAATTTGGACAACTGTTGTCCAATTTTAGCACAAAATTCGTACCTTTTTTGGATGATCGGCTGCATTTAACACTTGTGCTAAGCAACTGGACAGAATCTATACCTTTGCGGCACGTTTGCTGTGCCCAAATTCGAACGTCTGTTGCACTTAACCTAACATTCAATAACTATACACTTATTGGCGCAACTGTTGTCGCTAAATTTTTTGAATAAGGATACAAAATATCCAAAAGACAAAATGTCCAAATCCAAAAAGTGAAAAATAGCGATTAAGGAGAAATGGCATAGAGACATTTTGTCTCTCTCGCACAATTTAGTTATTTTAAACAAAATCAATTTTGACTGCATACTGTTGGACAGGCAATTGGAACAACAATTTTTTTGTTGACACAATTTTTTGTTCCAATCGTCTGTCAAGAGTATGCAGATTTTGTTACAGTCAAATACTTCTCCCAAGATATACAAAGCCACTGAACGAACTATTATTTAAAATTATTTGTCAAAAAATAAATAAATAAATAAATTGTGCAAGAAAGACAGAATATACATATGACATATTACCTTAATAAACTAATTTGCGTTTGTTGGGAGGGGGGAAGCCCTTCCACGAAAATAACAAAAATATTACTGAACTGTAAATTGAAAATTGGTCATTTCGTCCGAGGATATTTTTTATTTTTGGATTTTTTTCTTTTTATATTTTGTCCAAACATCAGTTTTTTCAATGCATTACATATGTGAATGGTAAAGAATATCATCACAAAAACTGAATTGAGAAATCATTTCAGATGCACGGATACGACCTTCACGGAGGTCCACATCCGCAACTACCACCCCCAGGTATGCTCGGGGGTCCTCTAAACGACGGAGGCGGTGGCGGCGGCGGACACCTGCCCCCTCCCGGACACCATCATCCTGGCGCCGGGCCCGACATGGGCCAGCATCCAGATAGCACTGACAGCTACGTGACGTATCTCGAGAGTGACAGCGACTCGTTGCAGCACGACGCAGCAAGTCCATAGTGCCGTCCTCTGAACCTGCATTGTACATACCCATCCCCTCAGCTGGCCACCTCGTTCATCGCCTGAAGAACGACGGAGGCTATTGTAGAAATCGAAGAAAATCGAAAGTGACTTATAAGCAAATCATATACAAATAAAATGACAATGAACAATCGCATTGCTCATTGTCATTTTATTCATTTTTTGATTTCAAAATTGTATCGTCGGTTGGAGCAAAGTGTAGTTGAAAATCTTGTGTACAATATTTTGTACGGTGTTATTCATTTTATTGCGCAACCAAAGTACAAAAATAATTCATAATTTTTGTCCTGAAATCTTTGGGGGAGCTTTGTAAAATCGACGATAAAGAAATAAGACAAGAAAAGAAACGTGTGTAAATTGTCGATTGTCAACGTTTCTTAGCGATTGTTATCGTTTCAATGTTAATTTATTTGTATAATTTAAAAAGAAATGTATGTATTCACCCGGCGGGCATCAATTTACGATTCTCGCGTGTCTTTTTCTATACAATTGTCATTTTTATTTTTTGTTAGCACGTTGTTGAAGTTATATAAATGTAAATATAATGTATTTTGACAAGAGCATTTTTTTTCTGTTGTCATTTCGATTTCACGAGAAGAAGCCACGCGTCATTGCGCAGTCATATATAGTTTTGCATGTGCAAATACAATTTGCATTTCACATCGAATTAATGCCAAAGCGTGCGAGTTGCAATAACGAACGCACTTTTGTAAATAAATACTCGTGTTTTTGACGTCGAGGGATCGCAGCTGAATGAAACTTGGTCGACGCTGCATTTTTTTTTAATGCGCATTTACGTGCAATTCAAACACATTTCTCATGATTGTTGATTTCAAATAATGTTTTGCGCATTTGCGATCCATCGCAAGCGGACTCGCGATTATACTTTGTAATATTCAATTGTACCACCTCCTTCATTTTGTCATTAACGTCCGCTTGATTTTAGGTGGCACTGAATATCGTCACAAATTTAATATTACAACTAAAAAATAATGATTGTAAAATTTAATATTGAAATTGTACAAAAAATATTAAAATGATACATTTATATCATATCTTTGTTTCCATCTTGTTCGTTCCCTTGTTCTCATATATATTTTTAGCCATTAAAAAAAAAGAACTTTTATCATAACACGTTCAAAAAATGGTCATTTGAAAAGCAACATCTTTGAACATGTCATCGTCGCAACAATCACACAATAAATAGTAAGATTATTTGAACAAATTCAATTAGCACCAGAACATTATAACACACGTTGCAATAATACTTCGCTGGCTTAAATTAATTAATCTCATCTCTGTATAACATAATCAACAACAATAATCAATAAATTAAAAACAACAATTAAATCAAAATGATCGATCAACACAGTAATTGAGTTACATATAACATGCAACGAATCAACTGGATTAAACGTCTCTTAAAACAACAAAAAAAGTAAAACTCGACGAATAAAAAAGAATTATAAAAAATGTATAAAACGTAAATGCAAAACAATCATCCAAAATTGTTAGTACATATATACAATGATTAATTACAAAGAGCAAAAAAAAAACAAAGTCGATTCGATGTCATCAGGAATAAAAACTGGCGCACTCGGCGCTCTTCTTGGTCGCGGACTTGTTTTCGTAAACAACAACCGTGTCGTTCTTTTTGATTCGTTGATTGCGCACCCTGATGCAAAAATAGATCGATAGGCCAGAGGAAGTGATCAGTGCCATTAGAAGCAACAGCAAAGTAACAGTAAAGCCCGAGGTTGTTATACAAATGACGTTCAATCCGGTCGCTTCTTTCACGGGAAACACCATCGTCGACTCTTGTAAATCGTCAGCGCTCTCATCTATGGGAAAAGTCAGATCGCCGGACGACACGACGCGTATCACCCGGTTGACCCCGATCGACTTTTCTGGCGCCGCTTTAGTCACTTGACGCGATTTCCGTCTCCTTTCATCTCTAGGATGTCCCGACTAAAAAAAACATTCAAACATTTAGCAACCTTTGTTATACCCTACCCTATATACCGATATTTTGATCTTTCCAAAATCTTCTCCTCGTTCAAAGAACATAGTAAATCATGATAAGAAAAAATTATTATGAATTAATATGGAATATCCACCAGAAAATTAATGTTTATAGCATATCACTATCATTTTTATTATTATTATTTCATTATTATTATTATTATTATTATTATTTTTATTATTATTTTCATTATTTTTTGTTATTATTTTTATTTAATTATATTTATTATTTTAGCGATCATGACGTGAGGAACTACAGTCAAAGTTGTGAAATTGTCTGCAGTCGGAATTTATTCGCTGCGGATTCGTCCAAATAGTAGTGGGGGAACGCTAGCCAATCGTAACAAAGTAATAGCTCTGTAGCTAGTTGTTCAGTGTGCCCTGCGTTTTGTGTTATGTTTTGTTTAACCACAAAGTATATACTAATTTTTTTTTCTTTTTTTTTTTTTTTGAATATTAATAATAATGAATAGGAAAATGAGAGAAATGATTATATATTGATACATTTTTAACAATAACAAAAATTATTGTCATGGATATACTAAGGCTTAAAAAACAACTTATAAACATAAAATTTGCAAAATCATAACAATTTTTGAAAGTAATAAATAACAATCTTTTTCTCAAGTAAATCATTTCTGTAAATAAAAAATGTAAAATATGAATGTATTAATTCGCATGAAATTATGAATTGATTCATGCAGTAGATTTATTTTTAATATTTCTTATGACTGTCGGTTATCTCATTTCATTATGATTGCATCTGAAAATTCATGTTGTGAACATGAATCTTCTGCTTTTCCATATTCATTTATAATAATTTTTTCTTATCAGAGATTACCATGTTCTTTGAACGAGAGTTTTGTTATCTTTGTACCTGTATATAAGTTTCCAGAGGCAAATGCAACTGAGGAACAATTCCATAAGATCCATCGGGTTGTCTGACGTGATTTTCAAGTTCCAACAACGACGTCTGTTCGGCGCACTGATTGGGACAGTGGTACCTACAAATTTGAATGGTGCACTGGAAGTGCACCTCCATGGAATCTGGAAACTTGAAAGCCTGAAAGTGAGCGTAAGACAGCACCGAAGCACTGGCCCCAAAATTTTTGATCTTAGTGAATCTTGATATTAGTTTGGGCCTTATGATGCAGCCTTTCTGGTCGACCAGCTGAATGGGCGCCCTCTTGCCATCGTGAGCCATGCAGTTGCGCACGAGCATGTCGAATTTGGAGTCGTCATCTTTGATAGCCAGAACCATAGTCATGGTCTGTCCGATTTTCACCAGGCCAGAAACCTCCGAGGCCCAAGGACCTTTTCCAACCTGAATTTGCATCCAGCAGCCGACATTGTCACCGGCAAAATCAGCTCGAACCACATCCAACATGTCCACTGGAAATGGTCGAAAAGTCACAGACTTCTCATAAAGATCGTGCCAGGTGCAGCGCAGTTTTCGGGCTTGGTCCCAAACTTCCTGAACCTGTGAGCAAAATACAAACGTCAATTTTCGAACTTTAAGATGATGTGCGGCCTACATTACCGACATTGTTACATTTTTGTTAATTGATGTGTTTTTCTTGAATATAAATGTATATAGGTTTGTTGAAGAATATTCCAAGATGTGAAACGTAGGTATTTTTTGATTGTAAAATACGATTATAATTAGTGACCGCATTTTCCAGGTTCAGAATTCAAATTTCACCATTGACTTTGACATTAAGTTTGAGCATTTTTCATTTATATTATGTTGTATTTTATTAATTTTATCGTTCTTAGGATAAAATATTGATTGTTACAGAAATGAAAAATTTGTTATTTTTAATAATCTCTTAATTATAAGCTATTATTAATTATTATTATTATTTTGAAAAAATAATTTGTAAAGTTGATCAAAAATATAGATTATAAATGACGACTTATTACATTACCTAACAGTTAATAAAAATTGATAATGATTGCAATAATAAATAATTTTAGGTTTAATATCTTGGATATTTTGATTAATATTAATAATCTATAGATAAAATTAGAAAAAATTTTACTGAACTGTTCAATAACCGATGTACGAAAACAAAATGTCACATAAATTATTGAAAAGTTCAGCAATTTCTGTGACATTGTGTTTTTCTACTTTGTTATTG
>JAAMPD010002906.1:0-12364 GCA_025266255.1 Trissolcus basalis
TCGTATGTCAAGATACTTACAGTTCCCAATGAACTCCCAAGTTCCTTTTTTTTTTTTTTTTTTTTTTTTTCAACGGTAAGTATCTGTTTACTTATGGACCTTGACCGCACAGATTTTTTTAAAATTCAGAAACAAGATTTGAATCTAAACCTTTGAAAATTTAAAATAAATATTTTGTAAGAAGTTCACCGAGGAGAATGATTTCACTCTTTATTTTCATACTAACAACTTCAAATTTTATAAAGCGTGAAATTCAAGTAAAAATAGTTTTTTCCAAAAATATGGAAAAATAAATATAATAAAGTGACTTCGTTCCAGTCACGCGCAAGTTATGATTCGCTTTTTGTATGCTAAATTGCTTTTACAAATAAATGACTTGTTACTTCAATCTTTTAGAATACAATTATCTAACATTTTATTGTGACAAGCGGAACAACTGAATATTGTTTAAATTTACTCTTATGAAAACAAATTTTACGTTGTTCAAAAGTTCTTAGTCTCTTCACAAATAGGAATGATGTTATACATTTTGTCATGCATTTCTACTAAACGTGTAAGCAAATTACTCAAATGATTAATATTCAAATGTAAAAACAAAATCAGATGAAAGAAATTAAACTTGAAAAAGTGACTTAATAATTCGTACTTTGTGGCAGGTATACACACACGTTTAGTAATAAAAATATATAACAAAATTTTTATTTTTATTTGCAAATTAGTCATGAATTTTTGAGCTCTGGAGTATGTTTGTTTAGAGTACAATCTGATATTTGCAAAGACAGTAATTTAGCTTTATTCACTAAGTGGACGGCGTTTATTGTTGACATGTGTGTGTGCAGAGCCAACACCCGGGTTACAAAATACGTGTTCCTGTTAAAGGGTAACTGTAGTGTTGTTAAATAACAGGGCAAGGATGAAAATGAGCTGCAAAGGAGGGTACGAATTACGGCGAATTGAATCGAGAGACAAGGGGTGCGGAGGCCACGATAACCCTTGAACGCAAACCGGATTCTCTCTGTGGTTTAGTTCAGAGGGTAGTTTACGACGTTTATATGTGTGCGGTTGGCGTCAGACCCAAAATGAATCCGTCTCCGCTTTCTCTGCGACCCTACTTGACACTTGCAATCTGGCCAATAGCGCTTATATTCTCATTTTTAAACAAACACCCAACTACTTTTTTCAATGCTCTTCGTAAATTGTTCATTTCCAAAGATATATAATCGAACCTGTTATTCAGAGTTCAAAGTTCAGCACTTCAAATGAAATGTTAGTTGCATTCTTTTTATTCCAACCAAACTGTGTTTTGAGCATATTTCGTTTGTATAATAACTTTTCACTTTGATAATCGATTCAAAATTTATGTTCTTTCTACTGAAAATAATCTCGTTACCATAAATTTAACTTTTATAACAAACTAAGTGTTAATATTCAATTTAATTTATAGTTCATTTCACCATTATGTAATTAATATTTAACTCGAGCAGAGCAAAGGGCGATAAAAAATATTCATAAACCCTAACTTTGCATCTCTTATTATTCAAGTATTGGCCTTAGCATAAAAAATAGTATTCATGATCTAATGTTTCATGGCTTCTTGAAGGTAACTGTATATTCAATTTGGTAGTTGCGTGACATAAAAAAACAGTTGAAGAATGATACCTTTTGTTTGATATCAAAGTTTAACGTTAATAAAAGTTTTATGATACATTTTGAATATAAAAATGAACTTTATGTAATTGATTTGAATCGAATGAAATTGAATTGAATTATTCAGGTAATAACATTAAAACTCCGAAAACTATAAGCGTCAATATTGCGAAGATTTTGTTCGATCGTATGTGAACTTTAAAATCTGAGCTTTAAAATCTGTCGTTGTATGGTGGTGTTCAAACAAATCATGTTTAATCTGTCGAGTGCAAAGAGTATGGGAAAAAGTAATGTTTAGAAAACGACTGTCCCCTCACATTCAAATGAAGCTCTTGTAAGAGCATTGATTCAACAGATTAGGTGTGATTAACAGACGTCGTCGCGTGCGTAGTTCAACAAAAAATCTTAGATTTCCATCATCTCTTCAAATAAGTGCACGTGCCGCTTATAAAGTGTGATGTGCAACTGACATTCGTATAGACCACATTCAGCATCAGTGAAGCATGGCCAAGAGACCAGATCTATTGAATAATTTATTAAGCATGTCAAATACTGACATCTTCTTTGTTCTTTCGATAGCTGTTTTTTTAACATAAATTAAACAAAACTAACGAAACAATTAGTTCAACAACAACATCAATATACATGTTCTTTTAATTGAAATGCAAAGTAATTTCTTTTTTAATTAAAAAATTAATCCAGTTTGTTTTTTTTTCTAGTTCATATATAAAAGGAATTATTTTATATCGGTGCAAACAAATTTGCGATGATTGAGGAGACTCGTTTAAAAATATGGCCGATTGCAGATTCGGATCTTGATAAAACTTTGCTATTAATCCAAACTCAATTGAGTTGTAGTAGAGTGCATATATCATCTGCTGTACAAATTCCAGATTATTTTTCGATCCCTTGGATTTCTGATTGTGATATAACTTTTTTATCTTCGATTGAGATACCATCAAACTTTCGGACTGCGATGAAACAATAAAAGTTGGACAGTGGAATAAACGCATTTCAGCGTGTGAAAACGAGACGATCCCTTTGCACCCTTGTTCCACTCCAACCCTTATAATGTTAGACCCGCAAACGAAAACGCCGCTGATCTCAACAAATAAACTTATTGAAAGTTTCAAAATTGTTTAAAACCATCGATGATATTTTCAAGCTTTTTCATTTTCATCGAATATTCAGTGATTTAATGCTGAGCATACAAAAAAACTATTTGCTTATTATCGAATAAATATGTTTTTTCACGTCAAAAGGTTCACGCTCTTTTCCGTTACTTTAATTTTTCGTTTATGCACTAGCGTTGGAATAAATTAGATCCGCATCAAGTGCAAATTTGGATAAACTGCATCCCCAGCAAATTTGAATTAATTTTCACTTCGAACGCTCGTTTTTGTAATTATTTAATATTCCCGGGTTAATTTTATTTGCTGCTTAATTAAACGAACTGTCGATTGTAATTTATTATGAATACACAAGTTTCGAATATTTACTGTGAGCTTTAAAAACGATGGGTAATGTTTGAAAAAAACATCAATTTAATCGCTAATCAATTTTTTATAAAGAAAAAGTACACATTAATTTTCTGATGATAATAATTTAAACGTTGAGAATAACATATTTCATGATAATCTAACATTTAAATGATAATATTTTAGTATAATAAATATTAAATGCTTCTGAAACTCAAAATATTCTCGTTAATAATTTTATACATCTGTTTTTAAATGTGATTCAAAACATTAATTTATTATTAAATAAACAAGTTGCATTTTTTGTCAAACTTACGAATTAGCCAATTTCTTCGGTGCATATTGTCAATTTGTATAATCCGCTGAAATACAGTTGAAATTATTTCTTCGTTTAATAACAAATACTGTCATCGAGCAAATCAATTTGGATTAAATAAGAAATAATTTTCACAATTAGCATAATAACTTAATTAGATTGTGATTTTAAAAAGCAGTTGAATAGCTGGAAATATCTCGCTGAAACATTGTGCTCATAAAAATAACAACCTGCAATGAAACATTGACAAGCTATGCTGCGAGAGTGAACAATGGGATCCCTTCCCGCCGGCCAAAATTTCTTCCAGAATAAGCATAAGCTTTCTTGGCAATTGTAGAAACAGGAAGCTACTGGCACCGAGTTTTCAAAACGGAAGTTGCTCTCATAGACGCTTGGCGACGTTGACTAAACCCCATTCCCATCATATCAACAAGGACAAAATGCTTCTTTCATATCTTTTTGTTTAACGCTGAATAAGGAAAATTAAAATTTTCCAAACGTCCTCTTGTGAAATTAGACTCTCCCATTAAAATACGTTAAAAGGTTTATTTCAAAATACGTTTTATTATGAAAAAAATGAAATGATACAAATAAAAGACAGAAGAGGTGATGAAAAAATGCGATGGTAAAAAATTGAATAGGTTTTTTGTTTGGGGAGGAAAAAAGTGTTACTTGAAAAGCTTCTTGAGCATAAGTTTCTAGCGTAATGTAAATTTGCGAATACAGAGGTGTGTGTTATTGTGAGTATATACTGATTTCGCGAATTAGAGAGTCGCAAAAGGAAGATGCGAACGACGCCAGGATCGCGACTATTATGCATCTAATTACAAGTCTAACGCGACATAGATGCCTAATTAATGACCCCGAGATTTACGCACAGATGCGCGTTTGCATAAGATGCCTCTGCTAATTCCATTGCCTTTCCATGCCCTGATACTGCTGCACGCTACTTAATTACAAACGCCCCAATATACACATTGTTTCCTGACCAGTAGATTAGTTTCACTTGCAAAACATTTATTCCGACCCGCTTCATTACCTCGCATCTATCACGTGAAGAAAAATAATTAATTTTTGGTCGGGACAATTGAAATTCAACCTGGAGATAAATTTTTTTTGAACCTTCTCTTTTCTTTGCATATAAATTTCTAACATTAAAAATGTATTACATAAAAGTCAAAGGGGAAAAAATAAACGTTGAAAGTTTGCGAAGTGGGAAAAACTTTTTGACCCCTCGCGATATCCGCTTACTGAAATATTCGAGTTTACTCAAATGAATTATAATGTGAAATTGAAAAATTTATGAGTATTTTTACATACTAGGTATATATTTCTCACATCTTCCGAAAGTTTGATACTTTCACAATTGTGCTGAATTTTGTTTTCCCAAAACTGATTTTGTTAACATTGTTAGAATGCCCCACCTTACGAAACTCGATTATATTCATTTCAGTTTCTTATTGCAATCCGATGAGAAAGTTAGCAATCAAAAGCTCCTCGCAGAATCATTTTGTCTTGGCAATAAACTCGAAACGTTGAAACCAAAATTGTTGAATTTACAAACTTGGAAAGTCCATCTTCCTTCTACAGTATAGTCAACTTGTCACGTACCAGATTGAAGTTCACCGTTCGACTTATAACTAAGAACCCTCGTTTGTGGCACCAGAATCGCTCCAGAAATCGCTTTACTTTTATTTTATTTGCATCCCCTATATCCCCAGCCTGTAGGAAAATTTGCGAAACTTGCGCAAACTATGCACACATCTTTCAACGGGATCTAACTTTTTAGATGTAAACGAAACTTTTTTCTTATTGAATCAAAATAAAAATGATTGCATTCTTCGATTCGAAAAATTTTCAATTAAAAAACAAATGTGATTTCAAAAAATTGTAACAAAATATTTCAACAGATTGTTTGTCAGATTCAAACTATTACGATCGTTTATCTGGAGCAATTGAACTTTTATTGGAACCTCTAAAATTTAAAACCAAACTAATTGGAAGAAGCTTTTTTTCATTTTAGCTAAACCGAACGTGCATGCTGAAAAGAAATCGAATATTTCAACGCGTTTAAATTAAAAGTCGGCGACTAGTTTATTGACGAATCCAGCGACTTGCGATTTTACGATTGTTGTTAGTTTACTACCGATTAAGATCTCCGTTGACGCTAATCTAATGAGTAATGCGCCGCGCGATTGCATTTTCTTGCTCTAAACTATAACTTCCGGTGTACAATAAATTTGCCGAGTACTGAACGACGTTTAATCTTGCAGAATTTGAATTCCGCACTAATGCGATCGTCTCTCCACCTCCCTCTGCCGCTTTCGCGTTTTGTAATAAATAATCAGCTCTCAAAATTTCCATTATTTCATATTTTTTAATCAAATTTCTTCTTATCTCGTTAAGTACAATAAATTCTATTATAATCAAAATAAACTCAATGAATTAAGTGTAAGTAACACATTTCATTCAATTTTTTTTATCAAAATCACCATTCTGAAAAAAAAGTCTTAATCGATGATGCGCTATAAACTTATTATCAGAGTCACTTTCATGGGTCGAACGATTTTCTGGGATAGCTTTATAGATTCGACAGAGTTAAACATGTATGAAATAATCTGAAAAACTTTCTTCGATAAATCTATCAATCATAACAATGTGATATTTTGTACACTGGCTTAATATTATAATATTTAAAAAAATCGTAAACATCGCAAAATGATTTTACAAAATTTTAATATTAAAAAATTTTGATCAAACGTGTAAACTCATTGTCACAGATTAAATTGCTTTTCATTTTTGTCATATTTGAAACTATGAAACTTTGAACAACGTGATATTTGAATTCTGAAAGTTTTTTGATTTACACAATTATGCAGTTGTTTTGCCGTTTCACCTGTCACAATAAAATGACGTTTAGTTGTATATTTTAAAAGATCGAAATGACACGTGATCAAATTGCGATGCAATTTAACATAGAAAGCAAATCATAAGTTGCGCGTGGGCAGAAAGATTTCTTGTATGCATGAACAAAGAAAGTTGCTCCTTGGTCTGGCCGGTGTGCACGTTTATATCAGAGTGAACATTTTCCGATACCGCAACTCATTGCTGATATCGCGGCCGCAATAGCAAATGCCTTGGAAAATGGAGTGAACTAATACGGCGAATTTATATTATTTATATTTTTCGTGCTTTTATAACCCCCGGGCATGCAATGAATGACTTCCCATCTGACAGGCATTCGCTGCAACAAACGCGCCACGATAAATAGTAAAAAGCGCCTGAAAGTTGTTTGACTTAATATACTACACGAAATGGGCCAAGCTCGGGTACTAGATTCGTCCATTTATTTTGCCGCCCTTTGTTCAGCCGCTCGTTTGCTCCCAACCTCTCGAACATCTTTTATTTCATTGCGCGTCTTTCTGTCGTTTTATTTCCGTTGTTTAATGCTCATCGTCTCTCCACTTCAAACTCGCCGCATTCTTCATATGCCGCCCCCGACAAAACGTAACCCGAGTCCTATTTTCATTCCCCCTGTCAAATATTATTCCTACTATTTTTGTATTATATTCTTTTTTTTTTTTTTTCATTCACATTTTTTTGATCATAATTTTTGTTCAGCCCAATATTGACATTGTAACTGTCTCATATAATGTTGTCAGTTGTGAATAAATTAGTAATGAATCAGTGATGACTGTATTCCGAAATTACTTTTTCATTTGACGTTGCACTTTGATTGCCACGATTGTGATGATATAACTTATTTCACGCTGAACCTCATTGGAATTCCATCCGATTGACATTTACCTTGATTTATCGTACCATTTTTAACTTTTTATTGAAACAACGAAAATATTCAAATTTTTTGATTGCAAACATGAAAATTTATAATCAAGGCCATAAAATATTTAATGGTTTATGAAATTGAGATATTAATTTACACGTAGTGGCCTAACTTCAACTTGGGCTGTGCATGGGAGTTATAATTATAGGGTAGCAGAGAATGTGGCAAAATGTCTAACTTTAACATTAATTTAGCGTCTATATTACACAGTTAAATTCGAGAGTTTAACGCAAAAGATTGGACCGAAGATTTCAAGTGTTCATAAACCGTCATGGAATTATTTCTCAATTACCTTGGCCGCAAAATCAAATTGTATTAATTTCTTTGCCAAAAAAAATTTACTTCCTTCTATTCAAAGCAATTCAAACATTTCAATAAGTAGAAATCATTTCAAATTTTTGTTCAAAAAAATTGTTTCCAGGAAATTCCAAAAGATTGAAACATGATCATGAAATATGAAAAGTGAAAAAATAACTGAGAAAAAAAGTTTGTGTAGTTCATTGACGAAATGAAGTTGAGAATCGAGTGATTTGTTTTAATATTATCTTAAAATTACTTTCGCCAGTTTCTGTACTTAATCCAAGATCTATTTCGATGATAAGACGGACCAATCTCAAGCTAATGACCTGGAAAGCTATGAAGTCAAGAAATTTGCATGCTTCGTTTGAATCGGCCAACTTATTCATTATAAACCGCGAACTAGATAATGTGTCATTTATATGAAGTCAAAAGTGTTGAAAAATTATCTATCAAGTTGCAGACTCGTTGTTTCCTCGGAACCTTAATCGATGACAAAAGATAATAAAAAAAGCGAGTGAATTTTCATTAAACTATATCCCTTTAATCCAGTAAGTCGTTGTTTTTATCGCCTGTTCTTTTTTGGTAAATAGATTCTCGCGCTCAGTTGCAAAATGCGCAACTGAGCTTGGTAGTGTAAAAGACAATTTCGAAAGGGAACTTATGAGCGTGCAATATTTTAGCTTCTTTCTTTTGCCTCCTCTTCTGGCTTTTTTTTCAACCACGCTGTGTAACAAGCGTGGTGGCTGTTTCAAAGAAATTCCGAGTTCCCCATACGAGGACGCTTTCATTTCATATCGCCTTATTTTTGTCCAACTTGATTACTCTCCCTTTGCGACGAGCGCTAATTTCATTTGCCATCACTCGAGAACTCAATGACAATCGCTATAAGAAATGAAAGCAAAAGAAATAAGCAATTAACGCCGAGATATTATCGACAAGCTTTCGCGTAATTACAATTTTACCTTTGAACCAAATCCTTGGCCACGCGCCAGGTCCACGAGAAGCGAAAACAATCGCTCTTTAGATCACAACATTGTGCTGAAGTGAGCGATGTAAAAGCTAAAATTCAATTCACTTTTTTTTACCCGGCAATTTTTTTTCATTTTTTTTTTTCGACAACTTTTTTTCTGAAAACTGCAATATTTTTGTTCGACGAGGTATTGTGTATTGATCGTCAGATAAGAACTTACAAAACCCCAACAAAAAATGTTTCATTTGTAAAAGACGGTTAACAACGGTTGCAAAATTATAAATATTTTTTTGCAGGATTTTCGTATTCGTTTGCATGATCGAGTGACAATATATCAAAAAATTGGTGCATCATAGAGCTGCACTTATTCAATTTCACAAAGCACTCTCTCATTAAAAGCTCGATTCTGAAAGGGAAATCCATTTTCCATCCTTGAGTCGCGTTTCAAAAGTCTTACAGCTAAACGACATTATTTTTTTACAAAACACATCTCGCTGTGAGAGGTGATATTGCAGACGGGCAAACTGAATTGCAAAATTTGTTCATCGAATTTCAACAGCACCATTCGATAGAGAAAGTGAGAGGGAGGATATTCGATAATATCATGATTATTCCTAGATTCAGATCTTAATTTGAACTCAATTTTGTTCAACGGCCATTTTAATTGAACTGAAGCTCTTCAGTTATAATGCTTCTGACCATTTAATACTCATTTTTCTCGCAAAAACTTCCTAATCAAGTTGTAATTTGATAAATTCGAATCTAATTAAAAGATTTTTTAAAATCTGTGATTATTAATTGTTGAAACACTGGCGCGTTGATGTCAGGATTCGCCGTAAACGTTTGGTTCCCGCAAACAGATGGCACCCAAATAGGGAATATATAATGATTCATACGCCCACGAAACTTATTATTCCCATCAATCATATCAATTACGTGGCCCTCTCGTTAGCAAAGTAAAACAATTTATATCCCCAAAATCTAATTGAGATTCATAACAAAGATGAAAATTTATATCTCTGGTGAAATTTTTCAATCCTGAGAAACATTTTTCACGTCATTAATATTCATTTGAAAATAAAAATTCCTTCGAGCAATTACCGTAATGGGGAATGGATCTATGACACATTGTTCCCCGATGACCCTTTCCGCTGACCTATGAACTCAGCCCTTCAGACAATCAAATTTATCGTATAAGTTTATATATAAAATCTTTGCAAAAATCCGCATTCTGATGTCATGCACAAAATTCAAATATCTTTCTTTAATTTTGGAGAATCAGTTTTGTAACAGACAGCAAATGCATTCCCGGAATATACGTTTTTGTTCGGGATCTACATTATATTCAATTTTAAATTCGTCTGAATATAATTTTCATTCAAGTGAAATTTGTAGATAAAATTGTTCATTTATATAAATATAATTGGATTGGATAATTTTGTTGCAGCTCATTTGGATATACTTTATGGCTTTGAAATTATTTCTCATTTTTGTAGGAAGGTACTTATAGATAATAGACTGGCATGAATGAATGAATTGCTTAATAACATCAACTAAACTTCGACATTTCACACGGGAAAGCTCTTTTCTTCAGTCAGAACAGTTCAATCCCATCAGTAACGCAATTCGGATAAGAACGTACCTTCCAGTTGCATTTCAACTTAATTTAAATCCATTTAAGAGGATTATGGCGGAAATGTTTCAATTGCGGAAAGGCTACAGTCAATCTTCCAACAGCAAAAAACTCACATTTTATTTTTCGCTGAACAGCTTGTGAAACAAAATTGTACGAGTATGTGTTTTACCTTGAGGCATGCAAAATGTCGGACACCACGACTTTTTTTTCTGCTTCTTCTTCTTCGTACAAGCAAATATGACTGTTGAGATAAAAAAAATTGTCCAAGTTAATTTTGGCTACATTTATTATGTCATGCATCAGAAAATTTGAAATTTTAGAACCCAGAAAATGATCCAAAAATAAGTGGTTGGATGTGAATTTGGGTATACTTGCACGAACGACCTAGAAAACTTATCAACCACAGAACACGAAAAGTTAAAATCTGATCCTTTCAAAACATCATGTTATTTAAAACCGCGTCGGGTAATCATCTCGCGGATCCACTATAGTACACCATATCAAAATAGAAATGGGATATTTTAATCCCCCTAACAACCAAAGTTCATGAAATAACGTTGTTCATGAAATCCCTCTATCGTCATTAAAAGCTTTGTCTGGTACTTTACACTTTCAATCCTTGAAAATTCGAACTTTTGTCCCATATATAATTTCACATGTTGATATCAAATTGAAATATACGAAATAGAAGCATATAATAGTATGTTCCTCAAAAATACTACCACCGTTCATACAATGCCTGTTATTTTCGATTGGCTTCATAATTATTTCAAAAACAAAAACTCCCAGCAACTAAATTTGTAACGTCCGAAATATCCAAAGATCAACTTCACGCTAGAATAAATCAAGATGGATAGTTCCTGCCTCTAAAATGAACATTCGAAAATACTCCATGTCATTCGACTAGTCTGACATTTTATTATTCAATTATACCGTTATTAATATTCTGTTTTCATTTAATACATATTATCAAGTATATGTAGGTGTTTCATTAATTACTGGGGAAATGCTAATTACATCTAATTCGTTTATCACTCAAACTAATGATATTTGTGTTTTCCCAACTTATTACATTTGAATAAAAAGATTTAGTTTTTTGTGGTATATTGGATCTTCCAATAACGCATAATTCAGCTTTGAGTGGCTGGTGTAATAACTCGTTTTGCATACAGGATAAGTTCAGATACGCGTGAAATTTTGATTTTTTTTCAAGTGATGAAACTGACACGTTTGCAATTTTTTTCGTGCGCTAGTCACAAATTGTCGAACGGACAAATTTTGATGTAACAAGCAGAAAACAAGAAAATGTGCGAAACTATATTTAAAGCCATATCAAATGACCAACTCGATGGAAAGAAAACACATTTTTGTATCAAAATAATTCTTTTGATTCAATTTGTTTCATTATTTTTCAGTTAGTATTCTGTATTAATAAAAATTATTGAAAGTGAAAAATAATTGTTGACCAAGTTTTGATTGTAAAGTAAACATCATTTTTGAGTTGTTTTTTCAAAGTTTCATTCTGAAAGCTTTGTGCAATATTGTATATAAAGTAACGAAGAGGATAAACAATTTGGTATTTTTGTAGTTGAATTATATAATAGAACGACTGTGAACAAAGCTGAAAACAACACAATGGGCCGTTGACACAACTAGCAAAGTTAGAAGCCCGCAAACTAAGCTTTCGCCAATAAACCGCCGCTGAAATCTCATCCCTGAGTTTTGGATTCATAGTTGTTTATCACGTAAACTTGATTGCAAATTGTAATGAACGCGGCTTTGAAAAATAAACTTTCGTCGAATCCGCTTTTGTACCGAAACACAGCATCGAACGATCATCTTGCCTAACTTTCAAACGCGAATTAACTTTGACACCATTTTGTCGCACGAGTACCCAGCAGGACATGTTTTCCAGCTTAACAATTTTTTTTTTTTTTTTTTTTTCATTGAGTAAACAATTTACGTTATGCCCAATTGCTTGCATTCAAAAGTGTCGCTGAGTTTGTAAAACATGAGAATATTCCAACTTGCACAACTTTTAAATGAAAAAGGCTGTTTTTGGAGAGTTTCAAAGCTGGGGTAACAAGTTACCCCAACGACAAAGACACCAAACTAACTTTTTTCAGACTATGAGAGAGAGAGAGAGAGAGAGAGAACAAATTATATATAGAAA
>JAAMPD010002907.1:0-12365 GCA_025266255.1 Trissolcus basalis
TATAAGAGACAGAATTATCTCACCGTTACAATTACCTCAATATCTCTGAACAAAAGAAGAGTATAAATTCGCAAAATTGAGCATTAAATTACAATTGTAATTCGTGAACGAATTTCACCCTACACCGGACGACCGATCATGATGATATATATGTGGAGCGTGTGCGACAGAATATAATAATAATAATTGTGATAGACGTCTAGCTCGCAGTCCATGGTGACACAATGGCGCTCAGGAATTTCAACGATTTGATTGCAGCCGAGACTAGCTAAAGGGATCGCGCCAAACATAATGCTAATGAGAAATTAGTTCGACTCTTTTTCTGCCGTCAGCGTCAACTTTTTTATCCATCTTTCTGACAGGCCTTTGCCTCGCATCGAGCTATTAATACCGCAATCCACGCATCCTCGTTCATCCCTCGCGCAAATTAATTATGCATCTTGTTTTATTTATTGTTCACACTAGAGATTCATTATCAACTTCGCATTCCACTTGAGATACTACTCATTGAATCAGCGCATTTTTTCTCACTGACGTGGATCGAATTGAAAAAAGAAAAAAAAAACACATTTTTCGCATTTGAACAAATCATTTTTGCTGTACATTTTGTTGTTCCTTGAACAAAACGTCTCTTTCTTGTCCATCCGAGAGGAAAGAACAGGGAGAAGTTGTGTTTTTGTTCTGAGAGGGATTGTTTAAGTGATTGAAAATAATACAGAAAAAGAATAGAAGATCTGATGTCGTTATTAGATGTTAAATGCAGTAGCATTGCTCATTTTGATTACAAAGACTCGGCAGATTTCAAACATGCCTCTGAATAAGAAGTTCGGATTACCACGTGATCTCCGATTACCTCATTAGTTCTCACCTGATGAAATAAAACTTTGCATCTCAGGCCAAGAGTTTGTATGTCATTATACTCTATCGTGACGAGAGACATGTTCTTTAACCTCGCATCTCTTTTTTAATTCTGCAATTCTCACCCACGTAATGATCTTCGTACTCTGACAATATAAAATTTTTCCTAATTATTGTGATATGGGTTTCTCTCGCGGATTTCATTCTAACGTATTTTAAATTATTTCCGCATAAATCATAGCAATTATTATTAGTTTGAAATGTATATATTTGATAAGAGATATTGAGATGAACGGTATGACAAATATAATTTATATCATTGAATTGATTATTGAAAAAGAACCATTTTATTGGACAAACTCTAAATCCCAATAACGAGCACATCATTATTACTCTTATTTTAAGAGTCTCGTAATTATTTACAGATATATGGTTTCTTACATGTATGATTTCTTTGGAACCGTATGTGTTCCATATATGGAACATCAATATAAATGCGACACACACGAAGATATATATATTTCAAATGTATATTTTTTTTATATAAATTAAATATATTTTTCGATAAAATATATATTTATTTTATATATCATTTATATAACTTATTGCCGCTTTATAAATAATTTATAAATCACGTATATGTGAAATATACACCAATATATTTTAAATATATAAAATATATGTAAAATATATTTCAAAATATATATATTTGTCCGTGTGGGGTTGTCATATATGGACCATAAATATGATCATATATAAATTTACCGAACAATTACAAATAATTATATATGTTTCATATTTTGACTATATTTTGGCAATATATTGCCCATTTATGATCGATATATGATCAATATAACTGGAGAAAGATATCTTTATACATTAAATCATATATGAGCCATAAATATTATATCTGTAGGCCAAGAATGTGAAATTTTTGCTTGGAATAATAACCATATCTGATTATTTCTGTTTCATATTTGATCAATATATAATTTGTGGAATAGTATACTTTATATATATCCAAACGATATATGATTTTTCGTACCATTAGAGACACGTTCTTTCGCGTTCTGCTTTACAATATCACTGATTCCGATGTATGTTCCACTATTTTCACAACAGCAGTCTTACATCCCTATCCCTACCTAGCTCGCTCTCTTATTGTATTGATTCAGCCTTACGTGTTACAAATGTTGTTCCCTGACTCTTTCTAAATCAACTATCTCTCATGAGACATTTTAATTAAAACTGAAATTTTGAATGAAAAATAAACTTTTTCGATTAGTCATGAGAGCAAAAAGCGTTCGATCAATTAGTATTTGATGATCCAATTGATTACGGTAACTTGATCTGTACCAGTGAACAAAAAAAATCATACATGAATATGCAGCAGGAAAACGTCTCGCAATTGCATTATCGGCGGCCAGAATAATTTGATCCAAATTTTGTTTGACGCTGGGAATCGCGCGTATTCCCATGATTGATAACAGTTTGATTTATTTCGTTATTTTTTTGTTTCCCTATGCAAACGTCAATAAATTCCGTAAATCTGAAAAGTATACCAATATGAGAGGTCGAGTGAAAGGTTTTCAATTAACCTCCATCTGGTTGTATCAGCTGAATTGGTTTTGGTCTATGCGTTGATAGAAAAAAAAATAGCTTTTTAACTATGAAAGTCAAACGTCAGATAAAACAAATGGGTCATCGTAGCACACACTATTCAAACGAATTATCGCAGTGACAATATCCTTTGTTAGTCGGCATATACATCAACCTGCAAATTGAATAAAGATCAACTGGATTGCGTTTCAAGATTATTGTTTGCTCTTAGCAAATTTTGAATTATTCTTCTTCTACTTTTCCTACCACTTTTAATTAAAATTTTTCGGACATTAACAAAACAATCATCCAATTATCAATTATCATTTTATAATTATTTTATAATTTTGTAATTAATAATTATAATTAACAATTATAATTATTATATTATTACAATATTAAAAATAAACATCCAATAATCCAACAAATTTATGCTCAAATTTATATTATTATCATTATTATTTCAATTTGTTGCACCTCTGGCAAATTAGCTTGGCTGATTACAAAAAATGAACAGTAGTTGCAAATATATAGGTTCAACCGGGGTAGAAGTGACAGAAAAAAACAAAGTTGAATTTCGACGTTATGCAATTTAAAGAATAATAATGATTTTTTTTAATATTAATAATAAATATTAATGATATACATATTAATGATAAATATTTTTTATTTTTCTTATTGATAAAAAGTGCGTTTTTTTATATCTTCTTTTCCGTCACACATTACCCTATAGTTGGGGTAATGTGTGACAGCATATGGGATAATTTTGATTTAATAAATAATTATTGTTGTCAATATTTTTTCTGGTTTAGAAAATACAACATTCCTTTATCTAAATAATATCATAATTATGCGTATAAATTTGTTCAATAGAAAATTATAAAAAATATCGTAATGTATTAAAAATTGTAAAATATTAATCGCAAAAACTGTGCAAGGCTAAATTTATTTATTTTTGTGTAAAAATTTATCACAACTTCACAATTACCCCGTTTTCTACAAATGATATGAGGTAATTGTGATTTTATTTGTTGAATAAAATATCACTTCGCAAATATTTTTAGAATGGTGGATCAAGTTCAACGGATTATAACTAAGTGAAATGAGTCATTAAAGTTATAAAAATATATGAATTTGTCATAAAAATCTAACTTTGAATTGAACGCTCAAAACTTTATTAAAAACCAAAGATTTGTGTCGATAAAAACGATAACAATTTATTTATAACTAGCTCCCGAAAATAATACTGTGTACCTTACTTTTGCAAAATTCTTTAAAATTTTCCCCCGCAGGAGCATAACTGCTCGCAGTTATAACGTGTAACTTTTTTTATCAATTTATACAAAATATATTCAAACAGATATTCGAAAAAATTATAGCTAGATAAGTCATTTTGTAATAATTTAATTTCTATTTCAAGTTTTGTGTTTCACATTTTTGATTTTGTATAATTATAATAAATAAAAAATCAATGTATCAAAATTTCAGTCATATTGAAGAAGTTTTTCGAAATTTGAAATTAATTCGTCACTCGGGTCACAATTCTTAAACACTTTTCCACAGTTTGATGAACGAATTGGCAATATTGTTGCATAAACTTCAAAATCTTGAGTTAAGATTTCAAAACTGATATGTAAACTTTGGAATCTTAAGTCAAGATTTTAAAATTGACGCGTAAACTTCAAAATCTTCAGTCAAAATTTTTATTTCACAGTCGACATTATTAAAAACTGGATTCATTTTTTTCTCTCTCAAATAGTTTGTAACCTTTTGAATCGAATGAATAATATTTATTGCCGAATGACCAACGTTAAAGACAAAAAAATTTTTGCCTAAAAATAATATTTCTGTGAGTGTAGTTTCTTATACTCAAATAATATAAATTGAATTATAAACATTCTGAATTGGGATATAAAATGAAAAAATAAGCCATGAACGTGTAACGCGCATTACTCTGGTCTCTTTATATATTTAAAAAGTTGATAACACCTTGAACTTGCATCTGCGGCCAATTTGTGTCAGATGATTAATGTTTTTTTCAGGCAAGTTTATTTATGTTCGTGTTTTGGAAATTCACATTGGACATGCTCGCCTAAAAACGTTTCAGACCAGATAAATGAATATTTTTGTTTGTTTTGATATTTAATGTTATTATAATTTAATAGTTTGTGGGGGCCCAAGTAAAAATTATCTTGGTGTTAGTCTCCAGCATGTAATGCTCGGCCTGTAAAAACAATTTTTCTGCCTGAATTATTAGAAAACTTCATTATCTAAACAGAAAGAACATTTTTTACTTAATTTCGACTGAATTTTGTTATGTCCACTGTAATTTTTTGTTTGAAGTTTGTTTGTCCGCGTATTTATAAAAATCATAGTAAATTTTGATGCTGTTTCCCTATCTGTGCGTGTTCAACATTTTAATTCATATTTAAAAAGTTGACAGGCCAAAGCCAACCGCGAATGAACCAGTGGCTAACTTTAATATTTTAACTTAACATTTATTCTCGTCAGATGTAAAATATATACGGCCGAAAGTAAACATTGAATATTTCTGTATTAAAAATGTTAATAATGCTAACCTTGAATCTTCGTCTAATTCACGGCATTCGATAAAAATATGACTGTTGACATGTGAGTACTAGAAATTTCGTCAAACTAGATAATTAAAATTTTTGTTGTTTCAATATTAAATTCAATTAAGAACGAGGCTAATCGCCCTGCAGAGTTTATGAGAGTGTCTAAAAGTCAGTTTCCCCAAAAAACTCGGGTTGACTACAAAAAAAAAATAAATGAAAGAGCCACAGACCAACGTGTCTATTGAAAACTTTCATTTACCCTCATTAATTCTTATTTAATTTTTTATTTCACTCTTATTTACTCTTATAAACTCTCACTCACTTTTGTTAACTCTCATGTACTCTCATTCACTTTTATATACTCTAATATACTCTTATACATTCTCATAAACTCTGCAAGGCGAATAACCACTTTTTCTAATTAAAATCGATAGAATTTTTGCGGTAAAATTTCAAACTTTATATGGAAAATTTTTTAGAGTAGAATTTTTACGCATATTTTTTGCCTTTAAGCAATTTAATTTTACTTTTTAATCCATCTTCATCTGTCTTCATAATTTAAAGTCTCCTTTGCTAATAACTGTAGGAAAAAAATTATCATTTTGGTGTGTTTAATATTCAGCTGTCGAAAATTTGCATCTAAAAGCAAACAAAAATGAATTGTTGAAACAGCGAGAAATTCGAATGAATTAGAACAGAGAATGAAAAAGGACGGTCAAACGAATGAGGAAAGAGTTAGCGCGCGAGCGCGGCACGTTTCCCCCAAATCCACTGCATCATTTCGTATTCGTCGGTCACGTATACGAATGCACAGAATCCACGATTTGTTATGAAAACCAAACCACGCTTAATTTCGCGAATTAGCATTCATACTCTCGAGCGCCGAAAATATTGTAGCGCCGCGCTATCTCTTCGCATCGCGAGACGCTCTCAAGTTGCGGACGCATATAAAATAAAATTCAAGAAAGAGATAAATAGATAGAGGGGGAGACGAAAGTGCGAACGAAGTTCTGTCGACTCCGGGGGCAAAGAGCTGATTTTGATCACACTTGCACGGAAACGGACACAATTGCCGTGAATATAAATTCCTCATTTCATCTGAGAATCGCTTTCATGTGGAAACCAGGAAGGAAGCTTTTTTTATCATCGGACGTAGGTATAAGATACGCCTGACGAGCAAAAGAATACATTTCGTATTCGCGGCGCGTCGCACGGCGTAATAAGTCTCTCTGATTGAGAATCGTTTACTGATTGTCTCATTACCGAGATATGGGAAAACTGCCAAGTAGACGTCGGATAAACAGATAGAGATCCGGTGCTATTATTACTCCTGTGCCGCGAGAGAATGGATCCAGAACCTTTAATCATTTCGCTCTTAAAAAATATATATATATATCACGTAAACACGAGATTACAATGTTTTATGTTTATTTTTTCTATTTCCAATTAAAAATGGTTTGTCGATAAAAATTTCTGAAAATTTTTTGAGCTTGAATTAGATCAATTGAGAGCTCGTTCGGTTGGGTTTCAAGACCGACTTTTCGCTCAGAGCTTTTGTAACGAACGCACGCCGTCAATATCGCGGTTCAAAAATGGCTCGCGTTAAAAGTTTGCTTATTTATTTAATTAAAACTGACGTGCCATTTCATGCTGATGCCAATTATATTTCATATCGGTACAAGAGTCAGACTTAATTTCTTCTATATAATTTAATATTTTTCAACGGCAAACTAAAATGTCGGGAAATATTGTATGTATGGAAATGTTTTAATTCTTCCTATTAACTTTTATTTCAAACTCCCAATGAATAAATGCATTCTACAAAATTTGAATACCAAAATTTTAAATTTGCTGGGACATATTCAATTAAACCATATCAGAATCACATAATCATGTAAATAGTATACTTTTCAATTACGCTCTGTCATTGTACGGAAGAAAAAAACCGTAACGCAATCCGATTATACACATTTCAATGCTAGATCAAAAGCTTTTGAAAATCAGAAGCTTTTTATAATGCTTCAGCTTACATTTGTAAATAAAAATATTCCAGAGCCCGGTAAAAAATCACAAATGAAAGAGAGCAGACTATGAAACTCAAGAAGTCCCCCGCAGCATTTGCTTTGTAATTTTTATTTCTCTGTCAATGTACGTTTTATTGATTTTGACTTTCATGCACGGGAGCTTTGAAGAAAGAACTACGCATGGATTTTTTTCATGATTATAAAAACACCAATTTGCGGGTACGATTGCTGAACAAACTTCTACAATCGTATTGAATAAAATGACTGCCTTGAATGAACTACTGATAGGAACTATCTATACAAAAATATTCGTAGATGAATGAATTTGTATTGTTTAGCTACGTAAAAAATAAAAGAATATATAAAGTGAAATAAAATAAAATTGATCATTTCGATTAATTTCGACGTCATTGTGGTCTATGTGATATTAATGAATATTGAAGAACAGTATCTATAATTTGAGTGTCTTCGTAGATATTTATAGATACTGCGCTTGAGAACCGCGAATGTTCCAGGTTTAAGGGATTATTCTATACGTTAATACCAAGCTTTGTACCGCATAGCTTGCCGCCAACTCGTTAAAGCGAAGGCTCGTTAGGTACCCCCTTAACAGAGCGATCAGACAACCGGAAATAATACTGCACCGTCGCTACAAAGTTACAATATATCTAAACGTTACAAAATGATGTAAACTTTATCGGTAAGCATGGTGCTATTATAATACAGCTCAAAACATTTAAGAGATGAATCAATGTTTTGTTACGCTTGGTCGGGCAAGAAAATTTTCTCCGCGACACACGGACCACAGAACGTACATCACCCGGGTATTGGCTCGAAGTAGCGGCAAATTGTTCTTTCCTTTTTCTGTTATAGCTTGTGGAAAAAAACGAAAAAAAGCTGTACAAAAACCACCGATCGTATGGTTTTGTTTTTTTGAAATCGCAAGATGTACGTTCCATTATTAAATTTTAGTCGTCTTTTTTTTTATTTTTATTTATTTATTTTTTTTTTTTTTTTTATTCGCCCGGAAGAGATTTGCACATTTTTCCAAATCTCCAATTGAAAAGATAGAAAAAAATGAAATAAAAACAAGAACACCAACGAATGATGGAAAAAATACAAATGGAACAAAAAATTGCACAGTACCTGTTTCGATTCAGCTATCAGGAAAATCAGAAATGCAGTCAAGCGCAGGCAAATAGCAGCACATGGACGTTTTGCGCCATCGCGTAAAAGACAAACTCGCCTGTGGCAAAAATGAAATTTAATTACAATAACATTTCGATAAATAATGCGCTTCTCGCCCTTTTTTATTTGAGTTTTTTTGTATCGTCAACACCCAACAATAAAATAAAAAAGTATTTAGTTAATTGCAGGAACAAAAGGATTTGAAAAAAATTTAAGCTTTTAGAAACTGGCCTCCGAATGTGACGAGCAAGCTCGATTGTCAGTTCATTCGAATGGTTTCCCGGTGCCTGATGAGTTGAAACTCCGTTTCAATTGAAACTCCATCATTGTCTAGAAACTCCATCAGAAGGACGCAATAATGAAGATATTTTGAACGCTCAATGGATTCAAAAGTTTCTTTCAGATGTGTCGTCATGCTTGGTACAAATTCACTAAACTTCAAACTATCATTGTAAGGAACAAACAGTCACTATATGCAATGCTTCAATTTCGAAAATTGATTAACCTAACCTAAAATATATGAACAATTTTGGGTACAACGAAAGTAGATATACTCATATATCTTTGATAGTGAAATGCTTTTTGAATAATAATTGATTGCTTTAATTTCTATATTTTATAACTAATTTTCTAAGAAATTATTAGAAAGATTGATCAACCTTACACGTCAAACTTCGGATGCAAAAGTGCGACCAATTTTTTCGATTAAAGTTGTAAAATTTAAACCATAATAAAATGGGTTGCATATAAGAATCAGATAATTGTATATATAACATTCTTAGTTTTCATTGCATATAATTTTTGAATATCATTCAGATAGACGATATTAAAAAAATGATGGTCATATGACCGTCTATTTACAGTCTCAATCTATATATACTTATACATATAGACATATTAAATATAATTCTAAATACTTTTTATAATTCAATTTGAAAGAATTCAACATACAGCGTGGCACTCTTATACTTCACACAAGTGCGAAAAACTTTCAAATTTTACAGTATGAATCAATAGTATATTGTTGTACAAGTGCGGAAACTTCTTATTTTCTGTACTAAAATCGATGCGGAAACAAGTCAGTTTAACATCACGTGTTACGAAAATTATATTGATAATAATTTTTGATAATTTGGGAAAAAAATCATTCTCATGAACGTTACCTGTTTTAAGATATGTTTTGTCTACTGACTGTGTGTCGGTATTAATGAAAGGCATGTCAATAAGAGCAGATTTTCAAGCAAAAAGTAACATATGTGCAATATATATGCAGAAATTTTGGGTACCTTTGCGATAAATGATACATATAACGAAATAAACTGCGAGGCAACTATTTAGATAGCTAGTTGAATCTGAAAATAAAAAACGAGTTCAAATTAACTGTTATTATGAATTCAAATTGACGTACAGTTTTTATGGCAATGAATATTTATACTCGAATCCAAAATTCGAATGGAATATGACGTATCGTCTAGTGATTCTTCATTCATCTGTCTTTATCTTCTTATCATCTAGCTTACTAATTATAAATAGTTAACAGGAGCAGAATTTTTGTGCCTATGTCGATCTTTTTGGTATTCTCTTCTGTGCAGATGTGTACCTGCATGATGAGTCATGTTTCAATTGATTACGGAAGCTCCTGATAGCAATAATAATGCAGCAATAATGTCTGGATGAGGAAACTCGCTTGAATCATTGCTGCTTTGTTTGATCAGCATGCATACATAATAAAATAGACATTGTCTAGAGTTTTCTGTATAGATCCGGGATCTGAGAACAAAGAAATGGATAAAAAAATATTAAGGAAATAGAATCAAAGGCTTAATTTAGTAAATTTTTCCATGTGTAGAAAGTTTTTTGATTTCAAATTATATACTTTGTTATAATTGCTTTTTTTTGTTCGTGGCTAAAATTATTTTCGCGGCTAATTTTAACTGTGTTAAACGAAGACAAATTGCAATCAAATAGTGCCAAAAACACATTGACAGTTTTTGACAGTTAAGTTTGACTTAGCTAATTTTGAGTTTGACAGTGAATTAAAAATAGTCTAGCATTTCAGATTTCACCAACTTGTTTAATTCAAAAAAAATTGCAGTTGAATCGCGAAAATGTGTAATTTGAAATTTTATAATAAAAAATACTCTGTGAGAGGAGTATTATCTCGCAAAAAAAACGCAAAAGCACGGAATGGTTACATTACTGAATTCTGTGATATGCGCAAGACTTGAAATAGTAATAAATATCAGTCTGTTTCTGCTTACCAAATCTGGTGATTTGTCTCAACTCTTGCCTAAAAATTTATAAATAAAAGGGACATTGTCATCCAAACAGTTCATAACTTGTTTCAATAATTTCTTAAGTTGAAATGCAAGTCAACAAAATAGTTGATTTTTTTTGATAATAAAATTTCAATGCATTTTCCGAACTTGATGCGTATATGCAACATTTTGAACTAAAATACATTACAATAAATGTGTTAATAAATTTTGACAAAGTTCTGACCAATTTTAATAACACATTTATTATTTTTGTTGGTGACCAGACAGGCAAACTAGGGTGGACGACAGTTATAATTTAATTTGAAAGTTTGAACTTGTTGATTATTTCAAATAAACAATTTTTGCTAATGGATTGTTTATTTATTGCAATCAGGCGCGAAAACCCGTTGCGCCCTCCCTGGCCGGAACCTGAGATATAAATACGGGTCGCGACCCGAGTGAAAAGAGTAATGTGTGTTAAGGATTAGTATTAACATTATTCTGAAAATTAGTTGCATTTATTACTCCGGGTGTAAACCGTTTGCCGCTCTTCGGGTATCACCGTTTCTTAGTGATTGCTACCCAGAAGTTTCGAATTTGAGTGCTACTTCTATTATCTTCTTCGGATCTTCATCAGGAGTCTCGGACTGTCCTTGTCTTTCAACCGTGTGAGCTCTTTCTAATTCTTTGAATTTATCGTATGAACTCACGGTCGCCAGCCGTGAGCCATATAGTTCAAAATTATTTTATTGCGCTTTCTCCTATTTTCTTTTTGCTAAATAATGCTTTATTTTGTTTTTTAATAAATCTATAACTTCAATTCTAAAGAGTTGTATCTCTGTTCCACAATTAAAGTTAGATTTGCCACTGGAGCGTCTCCATCCGTTTTCGATCTGCGAGAACGGACAATTTGAAATTGTTATTGAACAATCCTTGTAAATTTGCGGTGTTTGTTGCCCGCAAATTTAACGGCATTGTTAAAATCAGTTATTATTCTATTGTTTAATGAATTCGTTATGTTATAAATGAGTGTAATTTGACGTTTGCTGATATTAAATTCACGGTCAAGTTCAAAATTAAAATAGTAAAAAGTTAACGGCTTTATTTTGAACTCTTAATAGCTTGTTTTGGGTCAATTAAAGCTATCTTTTATTACGTGAAATTCGGTAGCGTCTGCCTATATAAAATCTGTTTTCATTCTCGGGCTCGTTTGAATTCAAAATTCAAACGATTCATATTTTGCTTCTATCATCGTAACTTTGTGCCAAGTGGTCGGTAAAACAGTCTGCTGCTCCACCACTTGAGTTATTCAATATTTGCAATGACCGAAAGTTAACGGTTGAATTGTTGTAAATCGAGTGTACTCGGTTATCTGCAAGGACATCTCGTACAATTCTGGTTACATTTTTAATTCTTGAAAATGAGTATATTAAATATAAAATTGAAAACCAATAATTATTCTTAATAGGAGAGAAACTCGGAACACAAAAAAGTATTACTGGTTATGCAAAATGAGTTTGAATGCAATTGAAATGATCAATTGACTGATGCAGACTTAAGTTCACCTATGCTAGTGCCAGAACAACCGGTTGTTGTTGATGAAGAATATGAAAAAAAAACGAACAGCAAGTTTTTGTGGTACGCTTTCTCTGAAAGCTTACCAGGGTCCATGTTGACCCAAACAGCCTGCTCACGTTCAAGATGTTTAAGATGGGGTATCATTGTTACTTTCTTTGCTGCCCACATCAAGGGTGGATGCTTGGAAAAATCCAACCACCGTGGATGGTTAAGGCCATCCAGAAGAACTTGGCCACTACTCGACGAACAGACGTAGTGCGTACGGGAAGCCACGGACAGGCGTT
>JAAMPD010002908.1:0-12358 GCA_025266255.1 Trissolcus basalis
TTTTTTTTTTTTTTTTTTTTTTATTAGGGAATCAAGTGTGCGAATGTTTCGACAGGTTGAGTATTTTGATTCTCGCGCCAATAAATTTCGTAACCGAATCCGCTTATTTATGAAGGACTGCACAAAAGAGTTACGACGAAACTAATAGATCAATTACATCGTTCCTAGAATGCAGAAACGGCTTTCAGAGCCATGGGATGATTCATCGATCTTGAAAGTTTTTTGATTCGTTCGTTACTCTGTCGTAATTAAAATGATTATTAATTAAGAAATTGAAGTTTTGTGAATGCACGTCAAAAGTTCGCTCGGAGATAAAGACAATTTATCAAAGTTTTTAGACCGAGTTTCGGAACAATGAGGGTTTTTCAGACCGTGCAACGCAGATTTTTAATTATTAATCATTGCGAAATCAAGCGGTGCAAGGATGATTCATGCAAGAGGATTATAAGCTTTTGTTTCAAGAAAAATCGTGTCCGGTGAACGGAATGATTTTTCCGTTCTATCGATTTACGCTTCTTGACATCATTCATTGGGTTACTTTTTTCGAAAAATTTTTTCCGCATGAAAAAAGGTATCAAGATTGAATATGTCTCATCTTGACCCTTTTTATCCTGAATCTTCGGAAGGAGCCGGTTCTACTTAAGCTCAAAAAGTACAGAAAACTGCAAAAAATGAAAACATCAAAGTAAAAACGACCAAAAATGAATAACAAAATATTGAAGGTACTAGAATTAATATTTTTTATACTCTAAGCTCTAAAAATCGACCATATGAATGAGAATATAAATTGATTTGTCCTTTAATTTGTTCATTTTTTGAAATGAAGTAATTAAAACTCAAGTCGTCTAAAATTGGCTTTTTCCACTGACAAAAATTGATTGTGAGTTCATAAAAATGACAATTTTTCATTATTCAGGTTACGAACATTTTCAACGGCCAGCAAAATGAGATTTCACTACAAAGCAAAAACTGCCAAATAAACTCTCCCTCTGCCAGCAAAATCGAATTGCAGGAGAGGGTGATAAAAGAAGTTGTCGTCCCAGCGCGGAACGGATAACATTTACTTAGACGGATATCGATTTATAATTACAGCCCGGACCTCTCTCTCCGATTGTAACACACCATTTGGCCATTTGTGCGTCCGCTCTTATAAGTGGTCGGTGGCAAAAACGACCGCTCTCGCACAGCTCTACATTTTCATTAAACTGAACATTAACTCTCCTGACTTGGCTCAGTGTGTATTTTTGTCTCTGCGTTGCCGTTGTAATATCGTCAGCAGATTTTATCAGTTGTGAACATCTATTATGATAATCCAGATAAAAATATGAATGTATACTCACATATATAATTATACGTCATATATATATTTGAATATAATAATGTAATTAAATCTATGGTCACATTTATAACTATATATGTCACATAGATGGTTGTATATATAATTATACGTTCCATATTTAATCGTATATAGAATTATATATTATAAAAGCTGGATATGATTGTATACAATATATGACTATACGTCATATGTATAATCGAATTTATAATTATGGAGTTAGGAATCTGCCATGCGTTCCATATATGGTCGCACATAGAATTATTTGTTATAAAAAATGGATACGGTCGCATACATGACTATACATCATATATGTAATATGTAAAAATATGCTGCACCTACCTATTTGCCATAAATGTCATATATTTGTTTTGTTACATGAGAAGCTGTCTGAAACGACATGAGATAAGAGTAGGATGCACAGGTTCATTCGAAACTCATTATGCGACAACGAACACCCTTCATAGTCAATTGACAAGCAAAATTCCACGACTACCGTTCGGTGATTCAGAGGACGATTGTAGGTTTCAATTATAAATGCCGGGCAAATAAATGACGTGGACAGTGTGTTCCACGGTTGTTCCGGAGACAGTTGTACGTATGTTAATCTGACGTCGAACAAAATCGTAAAACAGGACGTAAAACAATTCGTGAATGAGAAGCGTGTTTCGAATGCAAATCAATGTAATCAGTGATAACGTATCGAATCTCAGGACATCGTAAAAGAGCTCCCGATAAAATATTATCTTGATTTCAGCCAAGATAATATTTCATGCAGCAGCAGCAGAAGAGAACAAAGCTTTAGATGCGTTCCATCGTTGATTGAGAATCGATTCACGTGAAAGGCGTCGTCTCAAATGAAACATTTGCATTACAATTGAATTCCACATGTTGTGTTTCTTAAGTGACCCAACGAATGGATGAATTTCAATATTCATTTCAAGTCGATGATTGTTTAATACCATTTGTTAGAAACTTATTCAGTTATTTTTTCTCTTCGCTCAGTGGAATATAATACTCATCAAAATAATTTAAACAACTTTTAAACTTTACAATTTCAATTGTTAATATTGGGTGTATTATAATTGATAGTTTTTTTTTTTTTTTTTTTTTTTTTTTGTTCTATTGAGTTTCATCATTATTTGTTAATTTCATTTCACAAAAAATGTTGCTGGTTTCTCAACCACAGATTCATAAATTATTGTATCCGATTGTAATTCTATTATTTTTTCATAGATGAGATTTTTTTTATGATCCTGTAACAGTTCAGAAGGTATAAAAAATTGTTGATTGAATGACGATGCAATCCTGTAGATTATGCCAGCAACACTTTTCGATGCATTTTTCTCCTACGTAAACACACTTTACAAGCCCACACAATAAAGAGCGCTTGAAAACACTATCGAAAAATTTCCGGCAGAGTACAACTGCGGATAAACGATAACACATTTTCATTCTATTTTTTCCATCGAGAGAAAATATTTTCGATTTTTTTATAGGATCGGAAAAGATTACTACAACGTCAATTTTATCTGATTCGACCCTTTTGTACCCTACTTTTGAAAGGTTTTTTTATCATGAAAGGTTCAAAAAGTACCATCATCAAATGTTAAAAATTTACGTTTTAGAAAATTAATATTATATATTGTTTATTCCAACATTTTTTTTTTTTTGAGTATTAATTTTTTTTTTTTCATTTAGTACTAAGTTCTTTAGTTTCAATACTTTAGTATTGAAGTTGATTTTTGGCAAGATTCCTATGAGGATAAAAATATACGTGTGAATGTATTTTAATTTTTTATTTTTCATATAAAAATAAAATGAAAATATATACGGATATATTTTAAATATAGAAAATATATGTAAAATATAGCTTGAAATATATATTAGTCCGTGTGAGATTCATATTAGAATGACAAAAAATATCAAAAAAAGTTCAAAAAGTACCATTAATTGTTCAAAAATTAGAACGTTTTAGAAAATAATATATTTTCATTTGGGATCAGGGGTTGCACAATATCCAATCGTATCAAAGGGGCCTGAGTTCAAATCTAACATTTTTTCTTATTTTTATATATTTTTTTCAGTATTCAAATTCGTTTGAGTATTAAAGTTGATTTTTGATAAGATTCATGTTGGAATAACAAAGAAGAGAAAACTTATTTTAAAATGATAGAATTTTATTTGCGTCAATTTGACAATGATAAAAAAAATATGCATTGGTAAGCGAAAAATGAGAATGAAAAATTGAAAAAGGCCACGAGTATTTGAACTATTTTGAAAGCACGAGAAAAATGCTGAGTAGAGTACTTTTAAATTCTGGGATGATCGAAAAGCGTCTGACAGCGGTGCGCGGCCTTGCCATCGGCAAAAGGAGAGTAATTGAAGTAAAAAAAATTGAGTAAGAAAAGCACGAGGGGAGCAATTTGTTGGCGTAAAGACACTTCCGAGCCGGAAGAAGTGGTTTCGTTGGTTAATACCGCGGAGCTTTGATGTATGTGCGCTCGCTTACGCGATGTCATTCGACCGCGAAGCAATCGAGGAAACTCGTCCACGTTGGCCCTTTTAGCCCCGCGGCCGAACACATGCTCGATTTCAGCGCGCTCTCAGCCCGGCTGTTTTCAAACCACCGCGAGGGGTCCCAAAAGACAACTCGCATCTTTTAGCGTCGAAGCTCTAAATAATGCTGACGCGGATATGACGCGCCCCACAAAGGCAATTTCTGTAATTGGACGCGGGCTGGTTCATTTACATGTTTTAATTGTAACGAAGCCACTGTGAGATGAATGTGTGCTCAAAGGTGTCGCCCCCAGTGTTTTATAGTACACAAAATGAAAAATATCATTCCAACGAAACTCCCCGCTAGAAAATCCGAACATAAATAAATAACTGAGAAAATAAATTTCACGCCGAACAGAGTTCTTTTCCGTTGCACAAATTTGAACAATCGTCTGAGCTCGTTTGTGTTACAATTATTACCTGGAATTTAATTGTGAAAAAATTATGATAAAGTTCATTTTAACGTGCAACTTTTTTGTGATTCTTTTTGTCGTCGTCAAAGAGAGTATGTTTTTATTCTCATCCGGAGATATCTCGTTGAACAAATCTTCTGCAAGGGATACACGCGAAATTGCGTTATAACGATTTCATGTCACTACACAGACTTGTTTTAAGAACCCCTAATTTGAAATCGAGCCCCAGGCGAAAAACTCTTATCTAATGTAATACAAGCAGTTTTCCGACGGGGGAAAATTCGTATTATGTTGGAAAGACCGAATTTTCTCGATTTTTCTTCAAATATTAAAGGATCTTTTCATTTTTTACTGTATGCAAGTACGGCTTGCATAATCTTCGTACATTTTGTACGATCAATTTTCTCATTTATTAAACGTCCTGTTATTTGTTCATTGTTCTTTATTATTATTTTATTTTCATTTTAGCTTTTCTTAATTAAATCTGATAAATAAAAAATATTTCACATGTCCGGCAAGAAATGTAAAGAATTTTTTTTTTGACTTATTTTATAATAATATTCAATTATTAATTTTTGAAAAATTCGCTGTTAAAATTTTCGTATAAATTTTTCTCTCCACTAAGATAAAATTTGGAACACTATATTTTAAATTTTAAATCTTTTAACTCTGAAAATTAATTAGGTAATGGCAATCATGAAATTTGTATGAGAAAAAACTAATATACCGAAGAATATTTTTGTCACTGTCCGTAAAGAGATACTGAATAATACAGGATTGGAATATAAGATAGACATCGCGCAAATATTTTCTATCCTATTGCATTCACAGTTTCCGCGCTTCCATATTCATAAACCTCGGATTCTCGTTTTGCAATTTCTGTTTCCTTTTCTGTTTTCGTTCAACTAAGGCGGTTCTAAAAAGCTGATTAGCACGAACCTCACTAAATACTATCATCGAATTCAGAATCTTGCCGCGGGATATAGCATTGGATAAAATCCTAGCTGTATATACCTTTCGTAACTACAATAACTATTAAAATCTCTAATCTCCTTTTTATTGCAAACGATCGAAATAATTTTCGTAGAAAATCATTCATGTGGCACAGAGGACAAATTATTTTTAATAAAAATTTTTACAATTTCATCCAGACTTTCTATCCGAAGTTTAATTTTCGTTGGCTCATCATCCCATGGCAAAGAAAAATCTTTTAATATGGCAAAACATAATAACTTTAATATCCTGCAGGATATTTGAATCTATATTGAGGTCAGAGATGGTTTTTCATAAAAGCTACGGATTTTGAGCGTCGAGGATGATTAAGAAAGTCGGATGTCACTCGGCGCTAACGAGCCGCTTTCCGCGAGCTAATTAAATTGCGTTACACGACCCGCGTCCGACCTTTATTAATTTTGTTACTTTTTTGTTTGCTCGACATTTCAATTTTACCTATTACACAAATTATAGTAACACCGTCGTCGCGTTCATGTAAATTCGATCTCCCGTTATTCACATTATGTTATACATTTAATTACAGTTCATTATGCATTTAATTAGGTTAGCGTGCATGCGTGCAGTCAAACGACAGGTTTTACCTCATTTTTTTCCTTCAATTTATTAATTTAATCGTGTTTTTATCTTATTTTTTGAATATAAATTTTTATTTTTTCATTCAATCGATTAGATTTGAAACCTGATAAGATTTGCACGAGTTCGCAAATTTGACGTACATTTTTTGATTGTTTCAACACAGATTTTGTTTCACTTTGCTTTTCATCAGCCAATGGAATCTCGTTAGTGGAATCAAATTTTCATTCGAAATTGTGTTACAAAAATTCACAAAATCAAATCACACTTTTATAATGTTTGCAAATCTTCCGCGACTGAATATATCTTTAATTTATTACGATAAATAAGAAAAAACAGGATTATAATTATTCCTGTCTATTTTTTTTTTTTTTTCTTACCAATTTTGTAATAAATATTTGTCGGCAAATCATTATTCACGTTTTATTATTTCTTGTTCAATTAAAAAATCATCTAACTTTTTTCAACTCTCAGAGAAATGATGTTCCAAATTTTATTGCATATTTCCATTAAATTAGTGTGAAAACTGCTAAAATCAATAATATGTATAAAAACTGTTACGATTTCTTGAAAAGAAATGGAATTGGTGCAAAGTCAAAGTTTAAATCATATTTCACTCGTGTACTTAGTCATTTTGATGAAAACATACTCAACCAAAAAATTTACTTCGTTGACTGAACAAAAATTTTTGAATTTATTGTTAGTATAACTGGTATAGTATAAATGTGTGTTTTTGAAATCCTCCCGGAAATCTAGTAACTACTTAAATTCCAATGATAATAACTTTTTAAATTTTGTTCTACGGATTTTTATAAAGTTAAATTGAAATCTGATTTTAATTAATAAAAAAGGTGATTACAATATTTGAGACTGAATGGAAACTTTTATTATAATGGTCGATTCTCGACGAGATAACAGATTTTGTATTCAAATTAACGCCGTTGCATTATCATCGATTGCTGTCGCACCACTGGAATTAACGCATTACATCTCTCGCTAAACGCGACGTGCGATTACTAGAACGATCGTACTTACCATGCGTAACGTTTACAAAAAGCTCGTTGATAACTCGGGCAGAAAATTCGAGCATTGTCTAATGAAATGCTTGATTTATCGGATTCGCGCAGCTTGTTTGTCGGGCCGTTTGAATGAAGTAATTAAACGCGACAAAGTACACGGTCGGCCGTTGAAAAAAAAATTTTTTTCACATCGAAAATTGAGTTTGAACGCCCGGATAAAGTTCAAATAAGAAATTGGATTTTGAAATCGATGAGCCCGAAGTTGAAACTTTAATAAAAGTTTCCTGGGAAACAATGTCAAATTTGCCGTGCAAAAGTTTTTCGCAAAATGACATTTCGATACAGGAAGCCGAGTTTTCGTTGGGAATGCAAATTAAAATGCAGAACCGGCGATGGATCCTTATTCAATTTTTATTACAGGTGTTTCTTTTTTAATTTTATTTCTTCTTTCATTCAACTTTCAGATGAAAAAACTTTGCCCGATAAAATTCATCAACAATTTCCTTTTCAAATGATTGGTACCAATTCTTTGTTCAACAAATGTCTTTCATAATGTATTTCTTCAATTTATGTAACAAAGTTATATAAAATTCATTTATTTTAAACTATGAAAAATCGAACCCCCGGTCTTTTGTAACAATTTTTGTTTCTACCGTCTACAATTATTCATTTTCCTCAACATTGTTGATATAATAAATATTCTCACGTTGCCAGGCACTTTTGGCAAATTCATCTGAAATATCAGAAGCTGTTGCGAATATTCCTAGCCCTGAAATGATGATTATTTTATGCACATAATAAATGAGAGTGTAAGCATATCAGTTCGCATTACAGTGCAAGCTAAACAATGCAATTAATTAATCTCATTTATTACGCGTCGAGATTACTTGTGAATTCCAGTCGCAGCAATTAAATTGATGGAAATCTTTGTTTCGCTCAACGCATATTTGCCATGGCTCCAAAGCTGTCCGCACTTTTTGATTTGATTAATATCCTCAATATATACTGACTAAAAAAAAACAGTTTCCAAATATTTACTTTCATTCTTAATACGAACATATTTTTACCAACCGTCTTTTTGTTTAGTTTTTCATTCTCATCTAAATTAAAAATTTAATAGACGAAAAAATAGAAACAAAAAAAAAAACATCTGTTAAATTAAATTTTCCCAATGGTAAAAAACATTTGATACGAAATGAGTTTACTTTCTGACGTTTTATCGGCACAGTTTTGTTTAATTTCATTTTCTGCAAAGGTTTAATACAAATTCAGTTCGGCTTTTGATGATTTTTTCTGACAAATACGAGATTGACAAAACGTTGCGACTCTTCAGCGTCGTGTCATTGACTTGCATTGTCTATGACCCGAATCTAAGTTGTTTTATCAAAGGTTCGCCGATGCCGCTAATAATAAACCTGAACAATATGTTCAGCTACAAAAAAAATACACTTCAAGCATGTTGTCATCTTTGTCTCTATCGATTCAGCGACACGATAGCGTGAATCTGAATGAAAATCTCATTTCCACAAATGCCATACGATGTCTTTTCAAAATACTAATATCTGATTGGTTTTTATCGAACTACGTCATTTTGTTGTAGTTAAATTTATTTTGTCATCGAATCCTAGCATTTTTCATTATTGAAATTGAAATCAAAATACAACTTAAATTTCGCGTCTTACATTTCGTTACAGTTTATTAACTAACAAAAAATCCAAACCGAAAATTAAAAAAATCTTAATTCGATAGCAACTTAATTGAGCTGTTTCATTAAAAATTAATAAAGTTCAATTAATTTTTCTTCTGACTGACACGGAGAGTTTCAGGAATACATAATTTCTGCATCTTTTTTGTACCGGCGTCACTTTATATTTCATCTCATCTTTTAATTTTTATTCCGATAATACTATTAATTATTATTAAAAGAATAATTGGTTTTCACGATTCAAAGAAACACAAAAGACTGATACGATCTTAACAATATCGCATTATAACAATCATCTTAGAAGCGAAATGAAGTCTTATTAATTTTCCTCTCAACAAGTTGAATTATACAGGAATTTGCGGATCAATACGTATAGCATTCATCGTTTGTAATAGAACTTGATCACTACGGAATTAGTGTAATGAGAAATTCGTAGTTAATTATAATCGTATGATTTTACTTTGTAATTAATAAAAGCATCGTGATTGATTTTTTAACGGGACTATTCAATTTTCAGAACATTCACATTTCAATGATACCAACCGATTGAAAAAAATTTGAAATACGTTCAAAATATCGCAATACCTCAATGTATCACTTTGACTGCAAATTTGTATTAAAATTTATCGACCCATAATGATTAAAAATTGTAGTATTGATATTATTAATCGTTTCTCGATAAATCGATAATAATTCTATTTATCGATTTATACCGATTTCATTTCGATATATACCGATGTATTTTTATAAAAAAAAATTTTATCTGGATATTTTGATCTATCGATCAAAATATTATTCATCAAGATTTATCGATTTTTATATTGATCGATATATAAACCGATCGCAGTTTGATAAATCGAAATATCTATCAGACTCATGTTATATTATATATTATATAATAATATAGAAAAAACAATAACTTGATGTCTAAATTTAGATTGTAATATGTGTATAATGCAGCGACATAATACGAAACGTTTTTGATGTGTTTCAGGACCTCCAGGACCTCCCGGAAAGAGAGGGAAGAAAGGAAAAAAAGGAGACAGTGGGGAGCCAGGTGCACCGGTGAGCACAAGCGCACACTTGCTATAATCCTTGGTGGACGTTAAGAAGCCAGATACAAGAGATAAAGAAAAAATTCGAAATGATGAAATGTAAATGAAATGTTGAATATTCGCGAAACGGGGACACGAAAATACGTTAGTCAAATCTGAAATTAAAACAGTGCAAACGTGGATGTTTATTCAGCGGCGTTTAATAGTCGGGTCCAAGGGGATTCGCTTTTTAACGCCACTGCAGGAAAAAGGAAAAAAATGATTTTACATTTTATAGCAGCTCGAGTGGATCGAAAAAATACCAAGCCTATTTCGCCAGTTTGTTTTTCCAATTATCGCTCGTGAAAATTAGCGTTTCAATGGACAAACAATTGGGTCAAACTTAAGACCCTTCCCCCACTCCCCACCGTTTCGCAACTCATATTCAACATTTTCGCTAATTTACATTCTCGTTCGGTCGTCTTAAAACAAACGAAATTACAGTACTTTTATATTCTTGTATTTTTTTCCTCCCATTTCTGGTTCAAGAACTTTCGACTCAGAGATTTTCTTATTCTAATTGATGTTTTTTTTTTTTTTTTTTTTGCCACTGAATTTGTATTATTTTTGTCACCGTCTGTCTATGATTTGCATCGGGTTTTTATTTTAGTTTGAACATTGTGTCCGCATGCATACTAATATAGTTTTTTAAGTAGAGCACCTAATGATAATGCACTTTGCACAGAGCCAAAACTAACCGAATCAGCATGAGCTTTTTGTTTTCATTAACGAGTTTTAATTTTGTTATACCCCTTCTTCCAGGGTACGGCCGGGGCACCGGGCAAGAACGGTTTTCCGGTATTATTATTTTTTATTTCCATTTTATTTCCATTTATTCTTCATTTTTCACCCCCCCCCCCTCCTCTCTCTCTTTTTGTTATCACAACCACGACACGCAAAAAAAAAACTCGACAAAAAAATTATCAATTCTTGAAAAGAACAAAGAAAGTCATCACAATTTTGCATAACTTGATATATTTGCAAAATTTCAAATCTGTAAGACAGAATACTGAATCTTTGTTATTCAAAAACTTATGGAATGTCAAATTGGTGAGACTTAAAACTTTTGACATATTTTATTTTTTAATTTTTTTAAAACTTGCAAAATCAGAGACTTGAAAAAACGAACTGTTTTTTAACAAAGGGGAATGCAAAAAATGAGCTTTATCGTAAGCGGACAATCAGACGAAATTTGGCATAACGTCATTTCGCATTTACATTTAATTCGCATTCGAATTTGCGACGAAGCCCGAAGGCAACACAAAGGCCTGACAGACTTAGGGGCAGGTTGGGGGGTTGTGCGTGGCTTCAGTCTCTACGTGTCGCTTTCGTCGAAAAGCACAACACAATAGCGCCGTAAACTATACTGAGCTCCAGCTTTTACATAATCTATTTACCGTTACTCACAGAACGAAATTAAAGTTAGGTTCGATTCCGCAGAGCGCGATAGAGAATCGACGGCGCGTTGTTTGCATCCGCATCTGCTCGAGGGAAGATTAATCTCTTTACAAGCGAGAAACGAATTCCAAATGGAAGGAACCAATACAAAGCCCGGCACATCATTACCATTTTTTTTCGCTCGTGGCAGGAACTGTCAAGGATAAACACAAAAGCTCACAAAATTTTGGCACTCTAATTCTTTTCTCTCCAATCAAAAAAACTTATTTCAATTCAAAAATGAAATCAAACTAGGAAATAAAGGGTTTTAAAGTAAAACATCCATTCAGGGGACATTTTTAAAACGTTTGCCGAACGTTTGCTCTGAACGTTTTGAACAAAAATATACGAGTAGATACATATTTTAATTATATATTTTTCATATAAATATAATATATCTTTTTTCGATTAAATTTTTATTCAAATTATATTTAATTATATAATTTATTGCCGTTTTATAAATGACTCGAGAAAAAATACAGATATATTTGGCATATAGAAAAATATATTTTGAAATATAATTTTGTCCGTGTGAGTAAACCATCAGTCAAAACTACAATTTCATTGTGTTAAAATTCTGAAAAACGTTCTATTTCAAATTGTATTTTGTATTTTATTGTAAAAATGAAAGAATAAAACCATTTAAATATTCAAAAAGTATTTATTATTTTATTTTAGAACAATGTAACGAAAAAATTTGTTGCAGTGGAGATTTGTTTTTTGTTTCGATCGAAATATTTACTCCTACATCAAAGAGAAGTTCTGTTGACGGTTTTTAGTAAAATAAAATGGGTCTTGAATGGGAAATTAATTTTTACCTTTGACAAAGATTTAAAATCACTGGGGTTATGAAGTTTCTTAATCAATTCGAACAGGCTCGTTGGAGCAAATTTCGAAATCCCATCATGAAAATGAAAATTTATTAGCGATCAAAATTAGTAATAAACACAAATCATACGAAACGTATAAACTGATATATATTTTCCGATCGATGAAACTCATCAAATGCAATACACATCAACGAACTCGCTATATCTGTGTGACCAAAACAATTTGCAGCTGCAGTAATTGTGGTTCCGAGGGCGATTATTGCAATTATCGTGATTGGCCGAATTAACTGCAACAACAAAAGTTATTACATCCAACAATCCCGCTCCTCGGTCAGGGCGTATTTTTTTGTGTCGGCTCCTGTGTCTAAAGCTCCGGGT
>JAAMPD010002909.1:0-12350 GCA_025266255.1 Trissolcus basalis
TTTTTTTTTTTTTGAGACAAAAGAAGATATATGACAAAATAATTTTTTTTGAATAATTATGATTGCTTTTTCTTTTTGAATTAAAGTTTCTCAAAATAGGTTAAATTGTTTTAATTGCTCTGATTCAAATGTTAACTAAGAAGGAGAATTTATTACTTGATCATCGTAAAATTTTTATTATTATTGATTTAAGGCATTTTTTTGTTTATTATTTGTAAAGTCAGTCAAAACTATTGTTTATTTATTATTTATTTGCTGCAAGTGAGTTTTTATTCGGCTGTGTTATTAGGATTATATGTTGTGTAGGAGGTAGTCGGGATCTATATGTTTTTGTGTCTTCGTCGCACTACTGTGGTTGGGCAGGGACAGCGCGTGTTTTTCGGGTTGTTGTAACTGAGAAAAAGGAAAAAATTTGTTGTGTATATTGGGATGTTTTTGTTTGAATGTTATTCATTCTGAGCGGTTGTTTATTTTATTATTATATAGTTATTTTGTTTATTTTGTTGAGCTTTAAATTATTGATTATTTGCGTGGATCTTTGTTGTATATGTGTCTTTGTTGCACTAGTGTATGATTCCCAATGGGTTGTCCGTTAGTGAGACAAGGATAGCGTAATGTTTGGCGTTCTGAAAGTAAATATGTTTTTATTCGGGCCTAAAAATTAGTTGAATAATGAGACTTGCTATTTTTCATTTGTTTCTTATTTATTTCTTGCAAGATGTTTATGTATTTTTTGATTTAAAGTTATTTAATTGATTTTTCACATGGATTTTTTTGTGTGTGTTTGGTGCTTCAAAGTTTGACCGTTAGTGAGACAAGGATAGTGAAGGACTTTTGGAATGTATGCGTAGGCGTTAGTGGATTTGAATTTTTTTTTTTTCTTGAATTTAATTAATAAGTTTTTTTGGGAGAGGGGGAAAATAATTTTGGGAGGAGAAATGATTACTATTATTTTTGTTGGAATTTTGAAATTGAATTTGGAAATTACGTTATTGTTATTAAAATTAAAAATTGTATGAGATTCTTATAAATAATTATATTGAGTAGTGATTTTTGTTTCGGTGAACTTTAGTAAAGTTAAGCTACAATTTTGTATTTGATATTGTTATATAATGACGAAAAATAAATTAATAGATGAATAGATAAAAAAAAATTTAGAATTTCTATTAGGATAACATGAACGCCAAAAAGTAAACTGATAGTTCCTTCAAAATAAGATTTCCGGATTTAAAAATTCAAAAGTATCAGGCAAGGATCATAAAAAGTAGTTTTCCTAAAATTAACAACGAAAAATTCCATGCCCTCTGAGAAAAGTGAAGTGAAACTTTGAGAACACTTTCCCTATAACTCATCCCAAACAGCCTATTAATGACCCTAATTAGTTTCGAACCGTGTCCACCTTTAATTTTTCTAATTTTTTAAATAAACAATAATTTGACAATTTGATATTCGCGTTCGATTGGGAATAATTAATAACCTACAAATTTAACCAAAGTTTTTGAAAATCGGACAACATTAAGCCGATATAACAATAAATAAACTAAATTGTAAAATTAATATTTTGTTCATAACTTTTTAACAAACTAACGTAAAAATCTAAAGTTAACGCCAAACATCTTTTTATTTTTCTCCGCTCAAACTGATACCTCACTTGCCATAGTTATAACTCTTAATTAACAAAAGAAAAATTGTTTATTTAATATCAACTTAATTTTAAGAATTACAATAAAAAGAAGTAATAGGTATTTTACAAAACCAGTATATGAAACAAACAAACTTTGAATAAATAAAATCACATAACGAAAATAAAAGTAATTAACAAAATAAATTCAAATATTAAATAACTTTTTTCCAACAATAAATAAAAATAATTCGAGTTTTATATTCTGTTGTATTATGCCAATTGAATCAGACCGAAAATTCAAAATTCAAATATCTTAACAAATGACAAAGTTATTAATAAATTAAACTTTATTAGTTAATAACTTTTCATATATAACAAATAAAAATATATTGAATAGCTGTAATTTTACAACTAGACGATACTAAGTGAACATAATTTTTAAAATTGTGAAATATTAAGTAATTCAAAAGTTATTAATAAATTAAACTTTATTGTTTAATAACTTTTTAAGATAAATGTATAACAAATTTTCAAGTATGAACATTTTTACAGATAACATATAGAAAATTGATAAAACTAACATTTTTGAAATTAAACAACGTAAACAAAAGTTATTAACAAAACAATGTTGAAATTGATAAAAATTACCTTTAAAATTAAACAATGACTCTGAAATTTTTACACAATTTCCGGAACAGGAATGTGCATAAACTACTTTACTTGAAAATTTGTTAATAAGCTCCAAATTTGTTTAAATTAAGAAAAACGCTTTTCCGATTCCTGGAAAAACTTTCCAACTTTCTCCCCACTCGGAAAATTGGGTATAAATAGGGTCTGGTTCCTGCCCAAATCGCTCATTCCGACTTCGTTGTTCTAACAACGAGCATCCTTGTACCAAGGATATAAGCTTTGTCAAAAGCGACCTAGACTGTTCAAGTCTTACGGAATAGCCCGAACTAAGTTCGTATTCGTTTTTCCTTCCGCTTCGGATAGGCCAAGAATTAAAAAAAAAAAAAAAGAAAAAGATATATTCCTGTTGAACTTTTATAAATTGAAATAAATAGGCTTATATAAAAAAAAAAATAATAATAATAAATAAAATGCAAGTTTCCGATTTAGGTAGGTTGAAATAATTAAATTGTATAATACTTCTTTATTTCCAAATATTAAATCAATAATTTAATATAAAATAAATTTACAGTAGAGCTAACGGCCAAGTTCGACCGAATACGCAAGAGGCGCGAGATCCTAGGCCCAATCAATCCGTGGGGGAAAGTCAAAAGACGTGGGAAGCAGGATTTTACTAAGTTGATTGCGAGTCAACGCCGCGAAATAAAAAAACTAAATACGGCGTTGGGGAGAAAACCACGTGCTGAAATACCCCTAAGCTACGTAGAACTTAATGACGAATTTTTCCGAAATTTTAAAAAACAATTTTCTCCCGAGAAATTCCAGTATCACCCTGCACCACCTAAATCCAACCGAATTCCTCCTCCCCCTCCTCCAAAAGAAACTGTTAATAAAAACATTAAAATACTCCCTCCTAAACCCAAGATCCGAATACGCTCAGTAGAAACATTACCCTATTCATATAAAATTAAAGACAAAATTTATACTACCCCAATAGGGAATTTAATTGTCCCATCACCTCCCCCCTTACCCTCCTTAGAAGAATTAGGATTAGATTTACCTAGCAAAACGTAACAATGTATAAGGATAAGAAAACGAAAACACTTGTAAATTAGAAATAAAAAAAAATTATAAATAAATTGTTAACTTTAAATATATTCAAACTGTTCTTAATTTATATTCCCAATTTCCCCAAAATATTAGAGATAAAAACCACAATAACGATCCTAGATATATGCGCGATGTAACATATGTCTGATTTTTGGTAGCAGAGCGTGGTTATCTCTAAAATTTGGAAAAAAAAGTAAATAAAAATTATGAGCAATGATGAATTCAAAAATTCAAGAACGTTGAGAAGTCATTTGAAAAATTTTTCTAAATCAGAAGTCGATTCAATTTTGAACAGCGGAATTCCTTCAGGTCGAAGCCTTCCTCGAACCCCTCTAAAGAAATCCTCTTCAACAGGAAATTTAACGTTGACAAGCGCCAACAATCCTACATCATCCTCCACTGACGCTGGAGATCTCAGTTTTATCTCTCCTTCCACTGACGTTGGTTACCACACTCTCTCATCCACTGACGCTGGAAATTTAACGTTGTCATCTCCTTCCCCTGACGCGGGAAACGTAATCTTTACACCTTCTTTCACTGACGTTGAAAATCTTACTTCTACCTTATCTTCTACTCGAGACGTTAATCTTTTATCCACAGACGCTGGAAACCCTACCCTATTTTCCACTACCGGTGGAAACTTAACCTCACTATCCACTGACGTTGGAAATCCATCCTCGAGACCCGAAATAATATCACAAAGACAATACTTTGATCTTAGAGTAAATACTCAGGCCGTCACAATGACTGAAAATTATATAAAGCCGCGAGATATTATCTCCACAATTCCTATGTTTACGGGAGATACTTCTGGATGTAAATTTCAAGAATTCGTAAATGCATGTGAAGACGCTAAATTCTATTTAAGCCCTAATAATGAAGCTGCATTTTCACAACTTCTAAAAACACGTTTGACTAAAGTCGCATTACAATTAACCCAGGGCACCCAATTCAACACGATTGATGCCCTATTAAAACATTTGAAGGGTATATTTGCTCCACGCGAATCACTTAACATTTTACGCGGTAAACTCGGGGCAATATTTCAACAAAAAAATGAGGATGTCCCTAGTTACCTCAATAGGGTTCGCATGTTGGGGAATCAAATTCTAGAAGCTTTTAAAAGCGAAAATAATAATACAATTACTGCCGCTCAAAAGACGTCAATAGAAAAAGAAATTACGTCAGCATTTTCATATGGCCTCGATCCTGATATTAATATCAGAATCGGAACCCACGACACTCTTAACAACGCAGGACTCGGAGCAATTGAATTGGAGAGCCGTATTAGGTCACAGGCACAACTTCGGCGTACTGATAATCCTAATCCATCACAGGTCAGACAACCTAACCAGCATAGAGTCTGTACAAGCAATAATGCTCCAAAACCAACTGAAAGTTCTAAAAATAGAAATTGTGCCTATTGTAAAAGAACAGGCCATAATTATGATGAATGTAGGCGAAGGGTTCACACTTGCAATAAGTGTAAACAGAAAGGTCACTTTGCGAGTGACTGTGGCCAGGCACAAGTCCGAGTCGTACAAAACTCAGGGGAGAAATGCCAACTCTGTTCACAAGTTGGGCATACGGCAAAAACATGTTTCAAAGTGAAAAACAAGCCTGAAATTAAAATTTGTCAATTTTGCGACAAGCGGGGACACACTGCCCCAGAGTGTTTCAAACTCAACCCAGATCGGGCAGAACAGATGCCGAAATGCGCGAATTGCCAAAAATTAGGGCATTCAGAAAATACATGCAGGAATAAAAATTCTAACACTAATTCGGGAAACGGGAGAACCCTCCCCGTGACGGGTCTAACCCCCGGGCAGGAACTGTATTTACCATCCCTCGATATGTGAACATGTCACCTTGCATTAAAGTTAAAATACCTAGACCAGCCACTCTTTTGATAGATACGGGAGCCAATCCTTGTCTATTGAAGAAAAAAATTTTAGATGCACAACACAAGCTTGATACTAATGAAATTTTAGAACTTTGCGGAATAACTAAGGAAACAGTTAGAACTTTGGGTAGAGTCACAATAGATTTCCTGGGAACCCCATGCGACTTTCATATAGTCGAAAATGATTTCCCTATTGAACAAGACGGAATCTTGGGATCTAGTTATTTCTTAACAGCTAAATCGTCAATTATTTACCATGAAAAATGTATTTATGTGAATGATATCAAAATTCCTTTCGCTGATAGAGTAACGCAAAAAATTTTATCTCGTTCAAGAACTGTGGTCGAAGTTAAAATTATAAATAAATTAGAATCAGGATACATTCCCCTACAAACAATCCAAGAGGGTATATTTTATGGAAACGCGGTGGTCAAAAACTATGGTGGAAAAACATATATCCCTATAATCAATACCACCGAAGAAGACATAGAGATACACCCTCCACCAATAGAATTAGAAGACATCTGTATCCCCTCTCCAGGAACTCCTGTACCAAAAGAAAATATCTTTTCTATTAACGAAGGAAAAAGATTGGAGAAAGTTCTCGAACTTATAGATCTGAGTAACCTAGAAGATCCAGTCGAAAAACAGGAAATTCTTGATCTTATTAAAGAAACCAGTGATAGGTTTCACTTGCCAGAAGAACCTTTATCTTCAACTACAGTAGCCTCCCATAAAATACATACCACTGATGACATTCCTATCCATGTCAAGCAGTATAGGTACCCTGCTGTTCTCAAAGAGGAAATAAAAACCCAAGTTTCAAAAATGCTCGAAGATGGCATTATTAAAGAATCTCATTCCCCATATAATACGCCACTTTGGTGTATCCCGAAGAAAACATTAAAAGATGGAAAGAAAAGATACCGTCTAGTATTAGATTTTCGTAAATTAAATGCAAAAACAATAGGAGATTCTTATCCCATTCCTAATATCACTGAGATCTTCGACCAACTAGGACATGCCAAATATTTTTCGATATTTGATCTCGCGCAGGGATTTCTGCAGATCCCTATGGATCCTAAAGATTCTCATAAAACTGCTTTTTCGGGGATCACCGGGCATTACGAATTTTTGAGGATGCCAATGGGACTCAAAAATTCCCCCGCTACTTTCCAAAGAGTGATGGACAACATTCTCACTGGTTTACAAGGGATAGAGCTATTCGTATATCTTGACGATGTAGTCATTTACGCCAAAGATCTGAAAGAGCATCGCCGGAAATACCTGGAATTCATTAATCGCCTGCGACAGGCCAATCTCAAACTACAACCAGAGAAATGCGCCTTTTTGCGCAAAGAAGTTGTCTTTCTCGGTCATTTGATAAGCGAAAGCGGAATTCGCCCAGACCCGAAGAAAGTAGAAGCAGTACAAAAATTTCCCGAACCAAAGAATCAAACCAACGTCCGAGAATTCATAGGCCTTTCAGGTTATTATCGCAGATTCATTGAAATGTATTCTGATATTGCGCGACCAATAACTAAATTATTGAAGAAGGACATTCCATTCAACTGGGAACAAGACCAACAAAAAGCGTTTGAAATTTAGAAGTTAAAACTGACTAATGAACCCGTATGACAATTTCCTGATTTTAATAACCCTTTCATTCTGACTACTGATGCTTCCGGTTATGCCATCGGTGGTGTATTAAGCCAAGGACCTATTGGTAAAGATCGACCGATAAGTTACGTTTCAAAAACCCTTTCATCCACTGAACGTAAATATAGCGTCTATGAAAAAGAAGCTTTTGCCATTATGTACTGCATCCAACATTTTAGGCCTTATCTCTATGGTCGAAAATTTACTATCGTTTGTGATCACAAGCCGCTTGTTTGGATCAAAACCGCGAAAGACCCTACTTCACGCTTAGCCCGTTGGAGATTGAAAATTGAAGAGTACGATTATGACATCATATATAAACCAGGGAAATTAAATAGCAACGCGGACGCTCTTTCACGGAATCCTGTTTGTTATATTGAAGCAGCCAGATCAGTAATTGAGTTTAATGATTATTGTGAACAAGCGAAAATTCTTATGATCAGAGAGAAACAAAGAAAACAAAATATTGCGAGTAGAAAATCAACGAGAAAGAAAACAATTCCGCAACGTGCACAACAGTATCAAGAGCAACTCGATAAAAGAAAAAAAAAGGCGGAGAAGAGAATTCGTCCTAAAAATTCACCTTCAGTCATAGAACCTAATATTCCTTCACCTGAAACTTCCCTTGACTCCTCCCCCTTTCTTACGTCAACCAGAAAAGAGAGAAATTTTGATTCAGACAAGGGTAACTCGGGAGACGAAACTCCATCTGATGATACACAGAGCAACAAACCAGAAAATAAGCAAGGAAAGAAAAAAGAAGAACACAAAAGAAAACAAGAAGCTCAAGTAGAAAATAAACTGGAACAAATTTTACATAAACATTTTGAAAATGCTGACACTCAACGTGAACCCATAGATGAGACTCAATGGGAGTCCCGAATTGGATCTGAAAAAGATAACCTTGAAAACAATGAACCACTAGAGCAAGAAGAACTTGACGAAGAACCGGAGAAATTAGAAAAACCCTTAGCCGAAAATATCATTGAACTCAGAGATTCATTGTGGATGAGGAAAGACAACCTCTTACTTTTTATTGATGAAAATGGAACTCCTATTGAAAAACAAGGTCAATATTTAATTGAACATAAATTTTCGGGTAAAATTGATCCCTTGAACGCAGGAGAAATCCAAATATTAAAAAAGGGTAACTTTACGCATATCTGTGTTTGTATACAAGCTTTTGATATAATTAAGACTACCTGGCAACATATCTCCACAGGAATTGAAAATGCATTCACTTTTATCAAAGAGAAACAAATCAAAACCATCTCTATACCTCGAATTGAAGAAATCAATCTTATTACTTGGCACCGCATTTTTTGTAAGATGAAGAAATTAATTGAGAAGGATCAAAATCTTACAATCTGTACTGGAAAAGTTTCTTATGCACCAATTGCATTGAGACATGAAATAATAGAGGAAGCACACGACTCTTGTCTCGGAGGACATAAGGGAGTTGATAAAACATACCTGAGAATCCGAGCACTTCATTATTGGGAAAATATGAAAGACGACATACAGGACTATATTCGCAATTGTTTACCCTGTAAATTAAAGAAACTTGTAAGAGTCAAAACCAAGACGCCTATGGCAATTACAGACACTCCTTGTGCTCCTATGCACAAAGTCGCAATGGATATTGTAGGTCCATTACCCATTACTGAACAAAACAATAGGTTTATATTAACATTTCAAGATTTGCTTACTAAATATTGCGTAGCTGTAGCTATACCTAATGCTACGGCCTATACCGTAGCTGAAGCATTTTTAGAAAAATTTATTTGCCTTTACAGTGCCCCTCGGGCCGTGTTAAGTGATCAGGGAACCAATTTTCTTAGCGAACTATTAAAATCAATAGCAAAAAAATTACACATTCGACAATACAAAACTACTGCCTTCCATCCTCAGACCAATGGATCTTTGGAGCGATCACATCACGTTTTAGTCGAATACCTTAAACAGTATGTGACTCCAGAGCATGAATGGGACGTCTGGCTTCCCATGGCAATTTTTTCTTATAACACCACAGTACATATAGCAACCAAAAGAACTCCCTTTGAATTGGTCTTCGGACACCCTCCTCTTCTTCCATCCAGTAACGCTCCAGAAGAACCTATTGACACCTATGACGACTATTTAGCACAGTTGGTAACTCGTTTGCATAATTTAAATCGAGAAAATCGGGAAAATTTGATCAAAGCAAAAGAAAGATCAAAGAAATATTATGATCGAAAGGTACACCCCCTCGAACTCTTGCCAGGATCTCACGTCTTCTTACGAAAAGAATTCAAAAAGGGTAAATTCGATGATACCCATACAGGGCCATATCAAGTTATAGAAGTAATTGACAATAAAAATGTAAAGATAAAAATAAAAAACAAGGAAAAAGTAGTATCTATTGATAGGTTAATGAAATCTGTAATATCTTCGTAAATTTTATATACTGTTATTTGTTAAAGCTTTTGTAAGGCTGAGTCTACTGCTCAGTCTCATCACAACTTCCCAAGGACTCATTGGATATGACTGCGCAAGTGGGAACACCAACATAACTCAAGTTTCATTGAAGAACGTCGGTAGCTGCGACGTACCGGATTTAGATGTGAAGACAAACGATACTTACATTCAGTTGCTGCAACTTAATTATTACAAAAGTGCACACATTTTGCAATGTAAGATCGAAATTAAACGCACAATCTTTTACTGCGGGATGCATTCCCACATAAGTGTTGTCACCAAAGGATTCGCCGAATATCTAAATGAGATCGATCAACGTGCCTGCCAGAAAATTCACGATACCAGACGATTCAAAATTGGCAATGAAGTTTTAGACGGCCTACTGCGTAATAGTACTGAGACCCGGAGTATAACTTTCGCTGGAACTTTGAAGAACGATGGAGAATGCAGAGGTGTCTCTTACTCGGACCACTACGGCAGCTGGGATGATGTGATCGTCACTGGGACAGTCACTGTCACCCTCCAAGATTACACCGCTACTGTCGACCTCGACAACAACAACCTACATCTACGTAACGGTCTAACCTGTGACTTCCACCGTGGAGAATGCTCCGATTACGAAGGAGGAAACCTGTTCTGGGAGAGAATACCTAGAGACCCATGTAATTTCAATTTGTACCTGGTTCTTTATGAAGGACCTGCCACCATCGGACACATTACCACTGACCAGTACGCCCAGAAGATCTACACGGTGCGGTCCAATGACATCACCTTCGCTTTGACCTATGAAGCGACCTACATGAAATGCGGATATCACCTTGTGCAAACGGAGCACCCTAAACTTTTTATTTTGGAAGGGAGCAAGGGCACATTTTTTACCTCCAATAAAGTTAAATCTCCCAAAGAAATGGATATGTTTTCCTACGTTAACTCAAAGTTTGTTTACGTAGAGAAGCATATACGTACACAACTCAAGGACCTTTACAAAGACGTTGTATTACAGAGGTGCCTTTTGGAACAAAAAGTACTAAAGAACAGTCTCAGTATTGCCAGCATACAGCCGGATTTATTTGCATTCGATTTTATGCAGCGTCCTGGCTATATATCGGTGTTAGCCGGAGAAAGCATTTATATTATTAAATGTTTACCAGTCAACGTCAAATTGCGCAAAACCGAAGAATGTTACCAGGACCTTCCAGTCACGAAAGATAACGAGGACTACTTTCTTACACCTCGAACCCGTATCATGAAGAAAAAAGGAACCCAAATCAATTGCAACCCTATCCTTTCAACTTTATATGAACTGGATAATGTATGGTACAAATTTATGCCGAATCCTGTAGAAGCAAAGACGCCCCACTCACTGCAGCCTTCTAACAAAATCACATGGAAATACCAATCTATTGGTAATCTCGCTTCTAGCGGCATCTACACGCAAGAAGATTTGGACAAGCTTAGGGAAGACGTTATGTTTCCCTCCAATCGACCTGCAATTCTAAATGTGCTTGCCCGACGTGTAACCGGACAAGCCACAAACTCAAAATCAATCTCCCTGAACGGACTACTGGACCCGGAATTTATCGAAAATTTCGCCACAAACACTTGGGCAAAATTTTGGACGGAATATACCAAGTATGGCACATACAGTGCAGGATTTATTATGACGATAATATTATACAAAATCGTCAAAATGATATTCTCAACTGTCATCAACGTCTTCACTCTACATTCCGCCTACGGTTGTAGCTACCACCTTCTCGGTTCCTGTTGGACAGCGATCACCCACTTCTTAACACATCGACACCATCAGCAACAGCAGCAGCCTACATCAACCGATCCTGAAGCACCGCCAGAGGAAAGACTTGAGCATGTAGAGCTTATGCCAAAACCTACGACCTATCCTTCTTTAGGATTAAAACCTATGTAATTTAGAATGTCAAATGTTAGGCCCTAACATCCGACAAAAACAGGGGAGGTGTTATATCATGACAACCTCTTAAATTTTGACGGATAAAAGAAATAAAATGAAATTTCTATTAGGATAATATGTACGCCGAAAAAGTAAACGAATAGTTCCTTCAAAATAAAATTTCCGGATTTAAAAATTTAAAAGGTATCAGGCAAGGAAAATAAAAAGTAGTTCTTCTAAAATTAACGACGGAAAATTCCATGCCCTTTGAGAAAAGCGAAGTGAAACTTCGAGAAAACTTTCCCTCTGACTCATCCCAAAAACAGCCTAGTAATGACCCTAATTAGTTTCGAACCGTGACCATCTTAATTTTTCTAACTTTTTAAATAAACAATAAATTGAAAATTTGATATTCGCGTTCGATCGAGAATAGTTTAAAACCTACAAATTCACCCAAAGTTTTTGAAAATCGGACAACATTAAGCCGATATAACAATAAATAAATTAAATTGTAAAATTGATATTTTGTTCATAACTTTTTAACGAACTAACATAAAAATCCAAAGTAAACGCCAAACATCTTTTTATTTTTCTCCGCTCAAACTGATACCTCACTTGCCATAGTTATAATTTTTAATTAACAAATGAAAATTGTTTATTTAATAATAACTTAAATGTAAGAATTACAATAAAAATAAGTAATAGATATTTTACAAGACCATTATACGAAACAAACAAAATTTAAACAAATAAAATCGCATAACGAAAATAAAAGTTATTAACAAAATAAATTTAAATATTGAATAACTTTTTATCAACAATAAATAAAAATAATTCGAGTCTTACATTCTGATGTATTTTGCCAATTGAATCAGATTGAAAATTCAAAATTAAATACCTTAACAAATGACGAAGTTATTAATAAATTAAACTTTATTAGTTAATAACTTTTTATATATAACAAATAAAAATATACTGACTAGCCTTAATTTTACAACTAGATGATACTAAGCGAACATAATTTTTAAAATTGTGAAATATTAAGTAATTCAAAGTTA
>JAAMPD010002910.1:0-12346 GCA_025266255.1 Trissolcus basalis
TGAAAATGTTAATAAATAATTTTATTTGTAATACGTATTTCAGTTTCTAGTTTTTGAAACTTACACCATATACCAACACCTTAATTAGTCATAATTTTAACGAATTTCATTGAACTTGAGTTCGAATTCATATAAAATTGACTATAGAAACATAGTTCTTGATAAATTCGATCAAATTAGCATCGTTGATAGGAAAAAAAATGTTAAGACTTATAAGAATATATCACTAAATTGATAAAAAAAATTATTTTATTCTATTGACTAAAGCGTCATCTGTTATTGAAAAAAAAATTTTTTTGATAAAATACTCCGAAAGTAGAATGAATGAGCTTCAAAATAATCTACATAAAAAGTCCTTTTCGTACAGGACATAAAAAAACTATAACAATATGAAGTTACCTTTCCCTAGCGATATTTTATTATTTTACAATTTCAAATTTTGACCAAAAAATTTTTACACGTGCAATTATTTAGTGGAACACTATTTTTTCTCGACTAAGGGCGTTTTAATGAAGAGGAAAAAATTGATTCGGGAGTGTGCTCTTAATTTTGAATTTCGGTCTCTCGTGGCCAGATAAATAGATGTTTTTATCTATTGGAATCCCTCATATATATGTCTGTGGTAAGTCAATTGTATAGCTAAAATTTTGACCGAAATACAAATGTGCTTATGACAGACGAATGGTTATGTCTAACTCTGTATTTTTACAGAAGATAAAGAAACGTCTCGTTTAAGTAAATTTTATGTCTAAGATACAGTTTAATTAGCTCTTCTAAAAGTAATGGTTATCATTGGATCGAACAAAATTTCATGCTTATGTTGCTATCGTAAATACATTTCAAGCTTTGTCGAGTTAAATTTTGACAAGCATATATTTTTATTTCTATTCAGTCTTGACTGTTTTGACTATTCTCTTGCGAACGAATATGTGAGCATTAAAATCAGCTGAAATAAAATGAACAACTATTATATTCAATAATAAAAGAATCGTCATAATCAATGCGAATCAACAGACGACGCAGTAATGTTGTTCTCATACGCCTGAAATATATTTTAAACATCTAGAACATTTTGTTATTCAATTGATCTAATGAATGATAAGAAGATAGATGATACAATTTAACTAATAATAGATGCAGCAGTCGATAATAGGTACTATTATTAGAGCTGGTATTTGAATATGATTCCGGATGAATGTTTATTGATCATTTTGCATGAGATATTTCTTATCTCGATACTGTAGTCATTCATAAAAGTATAAGTTAAATATTTGTGATGTGTGAAATACGCATTGAATACTACCTATTCAACCGACCATAGTGAAAACGATATTTAATTAGGAAAAGAAATTACCTACAGATGGAAAATATTATCCAATTTCTCAAACACAGATAAATTTTTTTTATTATAATTTTTTTTCGCACTCTCAACAAATAGTTAAAAAACATTAACACAATGATATAAAATGATATAAAAAATAATATTAATAACGTATTATTAATGTTGTCACACAACAGGTGTCGTTTGAAAATCTATAAAAACGTAAATAATATTATATTTGTGTTTGTATTTGTATTTCAAAATCTTGCGCCTCTGGTAATCCCAGTTTGGCTGATACAGTAACAGTTTACAAAAGAAATATAAACAAAAGTAAAAAATAAGAAATAAATAAGAAAAAAAAACAGAAAAAACACAGAGAGTCTTATAAAAAGATGAAGTGTGAGCGTGATACAGGGAAGTGAAAATAGATGGACATGAAAAGTTACAAACTATATCATAGCAGAACAGAAGATACTAAATCATTTGAGCAGACAACAGCCAGTCACGGAGGTGCTCTCTGAAGGTGCCGATAGATGTCGTTTCGCGAATGCTTGTTGGAATGGCATTCCAGAATCTGGCAGCAATGACCACAAAAGACTTCTCCAGGGCCGTTGTGTGGCAGAAAGGAACGACAAGGTCAGAAGAAGAAGTTCGCAGCGCCCGGCTCAAGGAATCAGCTCGCAGAATGAAGTCATCAGCCAGATATTCCGGATAGCCAGATCTAAGTAGGTGAAACACCACACAGCCAAGGAAGAGTCTCCTTCGATTTGCAGCATTCAGCCAATGAAGTTGCAAGTAATATGGAGATATGGAGGTTCTTCTGTTGACCTTGAAGATGAACCTCAGACAGGAATTCAGTGCCATATGGAGTCGATTCTGGAGGTTCGCAGAGATATTGGTGTAGATTAGGCAGCAGTAATCCAAGTGAGGAACAATCACAGAAGAGACCAGCAGACGCCTGAGATTGATCGAAAGGACAGAAAAACTGTGACGAATCTGGCGGAGAGTGAACCAAATCCTTCGAATGACCATCTTGACTTGAGAGCGCCAGGTAAGAGAGGAGTCAAAGACAACACCCAGATTCCGAGCTTCAGATACAAACTCAATCGGAGTCATGCCGAGCTTAATCTGGGGGAGTTCATCAAGGTCCAAGAGACTGAGAGTGCGCTGAGTCCCAAAGAGCATGACCTTGGTTTTCCGTGGGTTGATGACTAGATGGTCGGAGGTGGCCCATTCATTGATGTTGTCGGTGTCAGTCTGAACTTTCCCAAGCATAGACCAATCTTGTAAATTATCCTTTAAACTTATTAGATTTTTTATTATAATTACAGTAAAATTTACAACATTATGTAGTAAAAATGATTAGAAAATTATATTTGAATTTGTCAAAAGCTACACCATGTATCTCGATTACAATAAGTTATAATAATTTTAGTGATAAGTTTGATAATTAATATAATATGTTTTTTCTGCGTGTTGATACATGTCTAACCATTTAAATGAAACATAAACAAGGTTGTGATTTCAATTATTCTAAATAATTATGAACAACTTTTTTAACCCGAAGATCTACACTAAATATTGTAAATTTGTCGAATGATTTTTGTTCACAAAGACTTTTGTTCACCAGTAAGTAGAGTTGGGCACGGCGTCCGGGAGACAACGGCAAATATGATGGTATGATGGCTATGCTTCTAAGTTCCAGGGAGACAACCCAGAGCTTGGCGATGCTGATAGTCATTTTCGGGGTCGCTTCGAGGCGACCTGGAGCGAGAAGACCACCAGAGTCGAAAGATCCAAGTTTGTGGTCTCGACTAAAAAATGAAGAAGCGGTAAATTATTGCTTCTTTTAACCAGGGTACGAAAAAAAATTAACTAGGGATTTTTCAGAAAAGGATTTACCACTAATATGATTCATAACGTAGTTTTTAGTCATTGTGTGAACAACAGGTGGACTGTTTGTGAGATAGTTTTTTGTCATTTTGGACATTGGTTACCGGATCGAGTGGCATAGGTGAATCGCTTGCTAGTTTTGCCCAGATGGTGAGATAGAGACAGCCCATGGCTGTTTTAAGGTGTCATTTGGCGATTGCGACTGCCGTTTTCCACTCTTCTTCGTAATGTGAAGCTGCTGGTAAAATGAATCGCCCTGTTATCAAGGTTAGGATGCCTTCTGGTGACTAATTTTCTTGCTGAATGTCATAAGGATTTTTTCGGTGCAGTCAGAACATTGCAAGGTGCCTTTTGTATCGAAACTAACATAGGCATAGTCAAGACCTGTGTTGACAGAGGCATGACTATGTGCATCTGGAAAGAAAGTGATTACATGAGTTGTATCTCTAGTCGGGCCTTGCGCCTTACATAGTATATATCTGTGGTGAATTGCAATAACCAGCGAACGTCATAGGGATTACATATAACTTAACTGGTTATTGCAAATCGTCACAGATATAAGTGAATCATGGGTCTCACTACTTGCCTATGACTTAACCTGTAGCTCTAACTTTCCAACTTGTTATCCTTTAGCCTTCCGTCAATGGCCCGCTCATATTAGCGTTCAATTGTCGCTAAAAAATGAAAGGAAGGATAAAATTTCGCCTTTCCATGACTCTACACGTCGAAAAATATTGTTTTATGAGTTTTTAGCAAAGTGTTCAATAGATCAGTAAATAAATGCCAAGTTAGTAGAAACTTTCAGATTAATTTAATGAAAATTCTTCTAAAATTTTAGAAAATTCTTGATACTTGATATCGAACATTAAATAGTTTTTATCGCGTGATGTTCCAAAATGAAAACATATTCGATAAAAATAATGACGAATTCATTTAGTCACTGTTTCATCATACAGTTTAGTAAAAATTCACGAATGTTTCAGAATTATTATATCAGTTTTTTGTCTAGTGGTCAAGCTTTGTAAGCTTTGTATGCTGCTCATATTTGAAACATGAGCTTATAAAATTTACATAGAAAACACGACAATAGTTTTCACATATTTACAAAGTCTTCCGTAATTTGAAACGTACAAACTGAAATTATGTTCACATGAATATTTTTGTTAAATTAATGATATTGCAGAAGCAAGATATGTTGCCTTGTCGAAATATGTTTTGAAACTGACATGAAACATAAAAAATGAAGTCAGTAATAAATAATTAGATTTCTGGATAAAGTACTACCTCTTTTAAAAGTAGAATGATAATTTTCCCTTTGGTTCTTCTAATTTTTTTTAATAGATTCTTAACGTTGTCTTTTCCCGAAATCAATTATTCATCAACTATATTACTGTGCTTATCGATGATATACAAAAGTTAAATTAATGTTAGCAAACTCTTAGAAAAGAGCGAATATTTTCCTACTTCGCGTTTTTCAAGATAATTACTACGAATATAAAATGTTAGAATGATAAAAAAAAACTATTCTAAATTTAATAATCACTTCAGAGAATTTTATTCTTGAGTATTAGCATTAGAAAACTAGACAAAAATATTGAAAATGGGATTCGGATCATCTAACAAAATAGATCTAGCGAGATTTACAGCCGACAATAAAACGATTTTTGATACAAAATACGCTGTGATGAAATATGCTTATTTGATAACAGGAAAGTGGTTGACACAACAAATTCACATAAAAGTTCTTATACAGGGTGCTCATATTTGGAATTCTATTTTTCTTATCGCTTTGCAGGTAAGTAGTTGATTTAGAAAAAAATGTCATCATAATAACTACTTATTTTTTTCACAAAAAAAATTGTATTAACGTTTAAGACCCACTATGCGTATACAGTTCGACATAATATTGACAGTTTTTGCATGACTCTATCCTGGTTAGATGTTATAACCTTACAACTTATTATGGTGATAAACGAATTCGTGCATCGCGTAAAGGTATTTTATGAAAAGTAACTCTGACTTCAATGATGAATCTTAAAATTACTGAAAAATTTTTGCGTTTAAGATAGAAAGGTTGATACGCTCTATTGATCACCGTTCTCAAATATTTAGTCGAGAGAAATATAAGAATTTCGTAGAACAAAATCAAGCTATTTGTCAGAAAATACTTTTTACATTTGCAGGTTATTATTAACGGGATAAAAGTGTTTCGCAACAAACTATAATTTAGTTCATTATTTTTATTTCCAACTTTCTCATTTACGAACCAATTTTTGTTTTAAGTTATTTTCATTGGATTTTTTCTCGTATTGTGGGCAAGTCCATATATAAGCATTTATGCTAATTGCGATCTACAACTGTCTGATGCTCACGCTTGCATCCAAAAGTACACTCTTTTTAAAAATTACTTTCCATTTTGGTCGTATATCATTATATCTACACCATGCACATTTTACTTCATGGTGTATGCATGTGGATTTTCAAGTTTTTGGACGGTCTTAGCAATGCAATTTTTTGTAGAGAAAGATGTATGCTGGTGAGTAAGCAATTCTCTTTGACGAATACGATTTTTATGTGATGACTTCTATGTTTTATAACATATACCTCCGTGTTGAGTTAACGCGCCAACATGTTTACATAGTTTTGATAAAGACGTACTTCAAACACTTCAAAAATTGCAAATGAAGACACAGAAAACAGTGTCTTGAATTGATTCAAAAGGCTTAAAAATGTCCATATTGAAGACACTCAGCGTTTGGAATTAAGACATTAATGACTTAATTCAATGTGTTATTTATTGAGTCTTTTAGAACGTCTTAAAAATGACTAATTTGAAAAAAGTGTCTTAATTTAAGACACTTGTTTTTACAGTGCAGCCAGTATTTCAGAAGCAATACTTAGTAGCGAATTTGAAGTATCAATTTATTGAAATACGATTTTATAAAACAATAACAAAAATTACTTCCGTCTTTCTCGCCTTTTTGATGTTGTCGCTTGAAAACACAGAAAGAAAGAACGCGAATCAGAAACACGAAGTTTTGTTGAGTCATTCAATTTAAAAGGTTCTAATTTTGAGTGAACGTCCCGTTTTCTCTACTCTCCATTTCTTTGAGGGTATAAATAGGGGATTCACAAATTGAGTCACTGAGTGCAATAACGACTCAAGATCAATGGAAATCAAATGGACCTAAAGTCGTTATTGCATAGCCGCGAGTATCATTTGAATCGAGAAATTTTAGTGTTGATGAGTAAGCATGGGCATTCCATCCTTATTCTAACCAAGCGATATCTACTCTCCGTCTTTGTTCTACAAACTGAAGGAGATCTATCTTTTTTTACTTTGTAACTTTGATTCAAATTTGCCTATCATTTTGAATTTATCGCAACTAATTTAATCGGTGTTTTATCGAACCTAGTTTTGCATTCTTAAAATCATTTATTGTTTTGAGCATTACATCTTTTGATTATATACCTGGATGAGGTTTGAACTTATCAAGAAATTTAAATCATAGAGTTGTATCGCTTTCCGCACGGATCTTATATCTAGTGCATTCTCAACAGTCATTTCAAGCGTCTTCGTCAGTTTTTCATTTTGTAAGAACTGATATTTAACGTCATTTTGAAAGAAATTTGAATATAGGCTTATCAATGATCATTCACTGATTGTTTCGTTTGTTACCCGCAATTAATATAAATGGATTGTTCAGAGCGCTCAAATCTTGTTTGTTTTGCTGATTTGAATTTTTTCGTTATAATAAAAATTATTTTATTATAGGCGTTTGCTTTTGATAAAAAACGGCCAAGTTCATATTCAAAATAGTAAAGAGTTAACATTTTTTATTTTGAATTCTTATTTCTATAGAATTGGTTGTTTTAGTTCGATTCAAAACAATCAGGCTCGTTCGAACATACCGTTTAAACCAGTCCCATTTTTCCTTTAGTCACTATAATTTTGTCCTCAGTGGTGTCGATAAATGAGTTCGCTGCTTCAGCTATTAAGTTAAATTAAATTGTAATTTTATTTCATAATTATTTCTGTTTAAAAATTTTAATGTAAACGTGGGGATTCTGCCGCAAGGGGAATCTCCCACAATATTCAAAATAAACAGAATTGAATAAAGTTATATCATGTATCGTTAATCTATAATCATCATCATTGTAACTGGTAGTTCGCGAAATGCAAATTTTATTTTTCGTTTTTTATGGTGTTCAACGGATTTAATTTAAAAGTTATTGTATATTAGAAAAGCTTAATTTGATTTGTAAAATTTCAAATTATTATCATCGTTATCTTATGATCGAACCCTCTCTGCCAAAGTGATAGTGTCTCTGTGTAATTTTTCATTGAACTATTAAGTTGAATTATTTACTCATTCACAATGTCATTTAATTTACTTCAAGCTAATATTTTTAGTAACTATGTATTTTTAGGATCTATTAATTCAATCTGATGAATTTCAAGATGAATTATAAAATAAAACAAAATAGATCAAATTAAAAAAATAATGAATTAATTTTTTAATAATCATAATTTCTTAAGATTTGTTATTAAAATTACCATTTCGCGCTACTATGCTATTTCTACATACGTATCACATGATCAAATGCTCGTTATCCGAATTTCAAGTATTCGTTCATTTTGCAATGCCAGTTTTTTTGTATTGGGAGAGGAGCTCAATCTTTCTCTGCAAGACGTGGACATCGAAGCTATGAAGTTTGTGCCATACCCGGAAACAAAAAAAACTGATGCATGAGACTATTGTTAACTAGCATAAATGAGAACTACTTCGTTTAAGGACCTATAAAAGTGTTCCAAAAGGTCAACTCTTGCGTCTGTGTTGTCACTTCTGAAAAATGTTACTTGCGCGAAATGGAGGTTCTTTAAGTATAATTACAAAAGTCAAGTCAGTCAAAAATTCATTACGGATTGATATAGATCTCGTCAAATAACGAGCGATAAAAGCCCAGATGAAGTTTCATCGAAATTACAGATAGCGAAATTACAGAAAGCAAGATGCTAAAATGACAGAACTTATAAACAGCTTTATATATGAAGCTGATGAAAAACCATTGACAGATAGTCCACTACAAGTGAAGTTTTTACACTGAATTTAACTCTACGAATAGGGGGAAAAAAAGCTTTCCATCATACGACCCAAACCCAGAGTTATAAAGTGTCACCAGATCAAAAGCGTGGAAAAATAAGAAGCTGTCCTCTTCAACACTTATGATGGTCTCGTGGCTAAAAGCTGCAGTGGTGGGTAAAGATATAAATTCCAACACTCCAATAAAGATTGGTTATGTCAACAAATTCACTAATTTACCCAACTTTACGTGTTAATAGCCTCCAGATCTTGCACAGACATTCAAGATTCACCAACGACAAAACAACGATAACAAAACATATCCTAAGTGGCACGACGAATCTAGCAGCACCGCCAGTATCAGTGTAAAATTTTCCACGCAAGTGAAGGGGAACTTGTCTGATGTTGCACAAGCGACTTTGCTCAGATAAAAAAATGTCAGTTTTGAAATCTGGAAATAAACACTAAACTGTAACTCCTACGAAAATTTTTTTGTGACATTTATTTTTTGTATAAATTTTATTGAATAAAATAATCTTATTTAAAATGTCAAAATTACCCCTTCTCTATCAAGCCAGCCCCCAGAGATTTTTTTTTGATTTCATGTATTTTTTCTAATTTAAGTCAATCAGTTCGGATTTTCTGGTACACCTTGTATGATTTTTGATATCTAAATATCTTTATAAAATGTGTAATACATGATAAATTGACAAATTAACAGAATTTAATGCCATCTATCAAAAATTTATAAATAAGACATTTGAAAGAAATTGTCCAAAACATATTACTTTACTAACCTCCATTTTAAAATTCCATATCTCATAATTGTTGCATTTTTACTTTATCCTAATCATTTATTAAAGTTTTTATATTCTCTATACGATAGCAGTTACCTTCTTATCATAAAATTGTAGCTCTATCGCACTAGTACACTGTTTTTAGATAGGGATTTATCGTGTTTTCATGTATTTAAGCAGTAACATTTTTAAATGCAAATTTTTAACAGCATTATTTCCCAAATTACATCACTTTCCGTTATTTAGTTGTATTGAAAATATTGAAAACGCAATTTTAAAGTCACACACAAAGCTCCTCTGAGTTTTGTACGAACTCACTTGTGAACTGGCCCTTAAGGTGATATTGAAGTGGCGCATACTACTTCAAAACCGGAAGAGATTACAGAGACAAATTTACTTTATGGAATTAAATGAAAATTTGCGAGAATATAAAACAGGAGTGAGAGAATCACGTGATATAGTTTGTTTGCTGAACATTGAGAGTAGAATTCATTTAAAAGCCTTTTTATTCAAAGTTTTCTGAAAGTCCCAACACTAGATCAATTTATGTACGGAAAAAACATAATCACGTGATTCTCTCACTTTTGTTTAATATGCTGACAAATTTTCATTCAATTCCATGAAGTATATTTGTCTCGGTAATTTTCCCCGTTTTTGAAGTAATAAGCTCCATTGCGATATCACCTTAAGGCCTACATAATTCATCCCCACTACTCTCAAACACAAAAACGCGCCACTCATCACCTTCTCCGCATCACTCTTTCCTAACAGTCGCGTCATGCTAAAAATACATCCTTTTGTTTAACAACAATCATTATTATTATTTATTTTTCACCCTGCAAGTCCAACATAATAAATATTTTTGTGTTGTATGATTGGTTTTTCGTTCAAAATCTCGTGTTGTGATTCTGGCCACGCACAACAGTAAAAATATCATTCAACGTGATGAAGAACGAACCTATATAAGGATCTTTGAACTCAAAGGCATCGAAAATTGGGCATCGTAGAAATTCAAAGTGCAGGTTACACTGGAATCAAACGGTTCATGAGAAATCGTGACTGGCGAATCATCACCATCAGAAGTAAGTGACAGCTCCTGAGCACGTGCCGCACATGCAGCATGGCTGAAGCTGGATCGCTCCACCAAACGGATCATGGCTACGTTTGTAAAGGATAAACCTCTCCTTTACATCATAAAGTGCTCAATTTCACTAAAATGTGGGAAAAACTCAACTCTGTCAAACAGACACCAGTATTCACATGCTTCTTATGGAATTTTTTGGCTATCAAAAGGATTCTGCTGACGACATTGCGACACATATCGTCAAGGTAGAAAATATTGCACATCGTCTGAAGGCTATGGGTAAGAAAGTTTCCGAAAATTACGTCATAACCAAAATTTTAATGATACTCCCCTCCTCCTACAAACACCTTACCAGTACATGGGACTCAACCGAAAAGGAGGAACGCGCTCTCACAAATCTAATTTCTAGACTCTCCATAGAAAACTCTAGGTTAGGTCCAGCAAAGACAAAAGTGACAATTCAGCTTTTGTAGCTGGAAAATGTGCAACTACTGCAAGAAGCCAGGCCATTGGATGCAGGACTGCCGTAAGCGGAAAGCAGCCAATGAGAAAAGAGCAACTAAGGAGGACCAATCAGAGAGGAGAAACGACGGTCTCAACGACGACAACTGCTCTAGCATCTAGTATCTGGACTCAGGCTCCACCAGCCACATGTCTTCTGTTTAACAACAATCATTGTTATCATTTATTGTTCACCCTGCAAGTCCAAATTTTATTACGTTTTTCAACCTTTAGCGTAAAAAAATTTTAAATGTATGGAAGATTTGATGATCGTAAGTAATTTCTTGGAGCGAATTCATGGCAACTAAGTTAAACAATATCCCTATTCCACTAATAAGCAAGCTAAAGACAATTGCAGTTTAAACGTTATGTCACTGATATACTGCAGTAATTTGTCTTATATATATTCGTCAGCTCAGTATTCTTTTCATCTTGTCAGAAAACGCTGCTCAGGCCCAGGGTGATTGGTTTTCGGCATGCAGGTCGAGCGAGTGATTATTAAATAAAATATTGTGATAAATAAATGAGCTTCCAATCTCAAAATGATAAAATTTGTGATAAAATCTTAGCAACTCAATCATATATCATAATTTGAATTCAAACAATGAATTTGTATTGTTGTTATGTTGATATATTTTAATGCCAAAGCATATTTTATTCTGCCATGCAGCAGCAGTTAATCATTACAAACCTTAATTGTTATTTCAAGAGACTCGAACTTGAAAAGATGTGTCGACTATGCCCGAGAACTACCGCCCACTATAAACTCAATGATGATAAATTATAAAAAACATTATTATTATTATTTTTTTCTTGTACGATAGCAATAATTTAGTCGTTCAGCCCGTTCCACTTTCAAATATGGACCTCATATGCTCGTAAAAAACTCTGTCGAAGCAAGTTCAGACCTGACTGACTCTCCGCTCTGAAACTTTTGAGTTATATGAAAACGCTACGTTACAATCTTAACAGCACTACTGTGTCGAATAAAAGTCCCAAATCGGACTAGAGTCTTCGTTCACAACGATACATTTATTATAAAACATAATATTGCAAATTTTATATATTCATGATATGTTTTCAGCAAAGAACTAGAATCGATTGGGGAGGAAATTAATTCCTCTCAATTAATACAGATTTCTAGAAACAAGATGCAGTGTTTTGTTTCTCATCACAAACAACTGATGAAGTATAACAAAGATATCAAATAAATTTAAAGTTTCAGTATCTAAAAAATGAACTTTATTCTTAAATCTCTTAGGTTCATTAATGTTTCAGTGGAATGCTTCTCATTCGTAATCTTGATGGGCGTAATGGGAGTTGCCATTTCTCTTACATTTTCACTATACATCGTAGGTTGGAAAGAATCAAATGAACAATCAGTTATAGAAAACTATCAAATTAAATATATTTTTCCAGCTGAGCATGATATCTTCAAATCTAGAGAATGTTGTATTAATACTTCCTACTATGCTCACAAATGTCTTTATCATATATTTTTTGTGTCAAATGGGAGAAAAAGTTCGTAACTCTAACTGTGAATTAAGAGATTCATTGTAAGTATACAGAATGAAAAACAGGAAAAAAATATTTGAAATAATCGTTCAAAATTAAATGAAAGTTTTGAAAACCGACTCTAGATATAGTTCTCATTGGACAAATGTAT